>JBBIGC010187920.1:0-14104 GCA_037576955.1 Lepidarchus adonis | reverse complement strand
CTCTCTCTCTCTCTCTCTCTCTCTCTCTCTCTCTCTCTCTCTCTCTCTCTCTCTCTCTCTCTCATGCACACACACACTGTTATTTATAGTTTTTTATAAATATTGGTGACTGAATAACAAGCCTGCAGTTTAATCAGTGTATTAGGTCTTTACATCATTTTGCAAAGACTTCACTCTTCTTCTTCTCCATCAGCGTCCATCTCTTCCCTCTCTCTCCAGAGGATTGCCCCTTGCTGCACTTCCTTTTGCATTCACATTATTTAAGCCTGTGCTCTAAATTTACCCCTGGGAAGCATATTTCACACAAGCGGAATTTCCTGTATCCTCCATTAGATGAAGGGAGAGAGAGAGAGAGAGGGAGAGAGAGAGGAAATAAAGAGTTGGAGTCTTTTTTACACTCTCTCTCACAAATTCTGCAAGTAAAAAGCTGAAGATGTATAATTGCCATCATGTCGGCAACTGAAGCTGAAGCTCAGGTGCATTAACACTCTGTATTCCGGTGACACTCTCCTAAACAGATGCACGGTTGAACACACACTTCGCTGGTCTGTTTAAACAGTGTGTAGTTCAGTTTGCGTTGTGTTTATTGTTAGTGTTGGCTACTCATGTGCTCAGTCTATCAGCACATTTTGCAAACATCTGTCATTACACGTTTCAGAAAGAGGATATTGATCTGATGCATTCAAGACACAAAAAATAATCTGAACATATGGTTGAGTTGCAGATTTAGCTTGAAAATTCTTGTAAAGATTCAGAATAGCTACAATTGTGAAGGATCTGATGGGAGACATTCCATATTGTCTCTGTCTAGAGAAAAACACTCATCTCTGTTCTTTTTCCTACATTAACAAAGTAGCTGTATGTAGTATGACAAACAGACCAATAGAAATGCTCCAGTATCTAAAGTTCTAAATCTTTTTTCATCAACTTACAAAAGAATTAGAAATTTTTGCCTTTTGAAAACTTACTTATTCTGGACAGTGAGAATATGATACTACTACTACTACTACTACAGTCAAACCCCATTATCTTGCCAAGCTTCCTTCCAAGTTATTTACCTCGTTAAGCTGCCATCCTCACCTCTTGCCCTCGCCATAATGTACAAAGTGTCTGGTGTTTGCATTTCTCTAGCTATAACTCGCCAAAAATGGGTCTGCGTTAGCGATGCAGCCTCTGTGCTATTACTGCAGCCACTGCTTTCTCATTATTAACTCATGCCAGATTACCTCATGGGGTAATGATGCTGGAGAGGCTTTATTAACAGCTGGCAATATGCGTGAATGTCCACGCCCACGAGTAGCACACATTTACCACTTAGTTTTCCATGTTTCCTTTCTTGTGTCGCTAACCCGCTCTCTTTCCAAAATGGACTCCAACTCCCAGCAAGCAATGCTCTCTCAACCCCTTCTCCACCTGCATTACCCACACGTTCTCTGCTCCAAACACTTCATAGTCCATAATGCATTGCTCCCCATGTTACATCTCACAGCACAGTGTCTCTCGTGTATTAAAGTATGTATAAATACTTGTGTACTATATAATGTATAAATGTGGTACATTGTGCCATATACTGTTTATTGTAACTCCTACACACTTGCATTTGAGAGTCAGTACTAGATTCCTTGTGTGGAGGGATACTTGGCCAAAAAAGTTAATTCTGTTTCAGTGTTGTGACACACTGGAGAATTCCTTTAAATCTTCATTTCACACTCTCGGCATGCTGGGTGTTCTCTCCTCGCAGACAGACACACACATGTGAGTGCACATCTGTGTGCCATGGTTGCCAGATTTTCCGTCAGTGGCGATTGAACAGAGCAGAAGGTTTGGAAAAACAAATTAGAACAGGAGCATCAGGGGAAAGGGACTGGACTGTGCACAGGAACAATGGTGTGCTATGCAATACACTGTTTAAGCTTCAGCCTCAATACAGTCCATATACACCAATCATCCATAACATTAACACCACTGACAAGTGAAGTAAAAAGCATTGACTAGTTATTTCATTACAGCAAGTGAACAGTCAGTTCTTGAAACTGATGTGCTTGAGTGCTGAGTCACTTTGAGAAGGGCCTTATTGCGATGGAGCATCTCCAAAACAGCAGGCCTTGTGGAGTGTTGCAGGTATGCAGTAGTTAGCACCTAACAAAAGGGATCGACAGGGTCATGGGCGGCCAAGGTTCACTGATGTATGTGGGGTTGTGGTCCAATCCCAAAGAGGAGCTCCTGCTGTACCAAATGCTAATGCTGCAGAACACACAGGGCACCACAGTCAGAGCTGTTTTGGGACCTATACAATATTAGGCAGGTGGTGTTAATGTTATGGCTGATCAGAACTAACCGCTGTGGCCACATCACAACCACATGTCTTCTCTAACAAGGACCACAACAGCAATTTGGGTGTCACCAAGCTTCTGGTTAACCATGAGCAGCGTACTGCAGTGTAGTCCATTTGCCTTGGCTTTGCTGCCGGGCTGCATGGTTGGTGCAATGGTTGATATTTGACCTGCAGAGCTTGCAGTTGTTGGTGTACCCAGTTTAGTTATCAGAAAAAAAACTGCAGTTAGAGCTAAAAAACATATACAGGGGGTCCTCGACTTACAACAGGGTCCTGTTGCCCATCTTTTGTTGTAAGTCGAATTTTGACATAAGTCAAAACCCCTTACATATGCGTCTACTGTGTTTTGCCCTAGGGTCATTCCTCTGTCAGTCCACCAGAGGGAGACATTCACCCACCTGAGGATCTGTATTACATTTTTGAATATTTTATTAAACTTTCTCTTTCACTTTCCACACCATTCCAAAAAAAAAATGAATTTTTGTTTTCGTATATTGTACAATTAGCAAATGACTTACCAATAGTTAAATAAATTGACCTCATAATAAAGGACTAAAGTAATTCCACCCTTCTAAGATTTGATGAAGATCATTTGCAGATTCTTTGAAGTTAAATCTGACAGTATTTGCAGGGACACCATTGGAACCATCATTTGATTCAGTAATGAGACGCGATTCAAGACAAATGTGAAGTGTTATCAGGCCCTAAACGCATTTTAATCATGTTTGCAGGAGGAAATTCTGGGTGACTTCAAACCCACAGTTGTGCTATAATTTTCTTAACAGAGTTGGTGATGTCAGTATGTGCTGAACTACTGCATTTCTTCACCTGTTGGCGTGTCTACACCTTCCCAGAGCTAGCTGTCGACTCAGTCCTCTCTCTGCCAGGACCGGTAGTCAAGCTGATGGTTTTCTCTTTAACGCTGAATCAGAGAGACAGGAGTATGCTTCGCTGTCCCATCTGCCCCATCTCTTTCTCCCTGTGTGTCTTTCAAAAGCCTTCACCTTCCATCACTTTTTAATGTAGCAATTTGTCTTAATCTCACTGACAAGTTCTGTCTCTGTGGCCATGAATGTTATTTTCATAGTAACTGTCCGAATAAACGGCAAACAAACCCAACAGTTGAGTCTATAATCTCTTGAATGTTATCACTGGTCCATTAGTTCCTCCACTGATTAGTGTTTATTGGATAATGATGGTGTTTGGTAAGCAGTGCTGATGTTTGTTGGAGCGGGGTGGTTGTTGGGAAATGTTGGTGTTTGGTGGTCAATAATTAATTATCCTACAGAATGATGGTGTTTATTTGAGAATGTTGGTGTTTATTAGAAAATGTTCATGATTGGAAAATGGTTGGAGTTGGTTTTTTCCACTGCAGAAATCCAGTCAAATGCAGCTGTGTATCAAGATAAATCTACCTTGACTTGTTTGGTGGTCAGTGATGAGTTTTTTTTGTGAAAATAATGCAATTTTTTGGAGATTATTGGAGTTGTTGTGTTATTGGTGGATATTGGAGAATAATGATGTTGGTTGGAGAAGGATGATGGTTGAAGATGTTTTCCACTGTAGGAAAATGAACCAATCCAGTTTGGTGTCATGGTAAATCTAGATAATTGCGATGTTACTTGGTAATCATCTGTAGCATGATGAATTAGTCAAAATATCAATGCAGCAGAAGAATTCCTTTGCAGAACATGACATTTTCATGTATTATCCAGGTATGTTTATAATATTTTTACCTTAAAAAAGCCCAAAAGTCCTGGATTACTTGTTTTTTAAAGCAAGAAATGTTTGAAACATCTCTGTTCAGCACAGTAGAATTTCAGCAACTTACCCAGTCAGTCAAGTCTGAGTTAAAGTTGATGGTTGAATAGTTTTATTTGATGTTTCATTGGAGAACATTGGTGTTTGTTAGAGAATGGTGTATGATGGTGCATGATAGAAAATTGTAGTGTTTGTTGAAGTTATGGTGTTTTGATTGGAGAATGAAGGTGTTTGGTGGTGCACGAGGCTGTTTGATGTATATGGTTTTGATTGTTACTGTTATCCATTGGTGACCAGAGGAGGATACAAACGTAATACAAACAAAACTGACTTGACTTAACTTGAGAAATGTTGGCGTTTGTTCAGAAATGAATAGTTTCTCCCTCATCCTCTACATGTGGCTGGTTAAAAGGCCTGTAACCTTAGCAGCTGGTCTGCTGGTGAGCAGCGTTTCTGTCTAACCTGAGTGGACAGGTCCGACTGGTCAGTGCAAGCTCAAGTCTTAGTGGGACGTCTCAAAGACTGACCACCCAATGATAGTTTCTGACTGTGATGCTCAGGGCCATCTGCTGCTAAGGAGGATCACAGTGAGAGACAGATACACATCTAGCACATACACAAACAAAACAGTCTCTCCTGTGGGACCACTCTCTGCCCAGCTGGTCAGCTGTCCCTCCTCATTGTGTCCAGGCTTTTCTGCATTCTGTTCTAAGGAGGCATGAAGGTGTGTACGAAGCCAGAATTGCATGCAACCCTGCAGTCTTCCCAATGGTAATTTGTGCTACCATGATTAAGCTAGTGGCTGGGTTTTCTCCTCCATTGCTTTCCATTAATTTGAACTGTCTGAACTGCCCCTGATAGTTATTAATATCTAAAGATAAAGAACGGTAAAGAGCATTCACTTCTCATGGTTATCAACGGCTGTGACTTTCTGATAAAATGGTTCTGATATTGCGGCCTTGTAACTGTGCTCATGAGGCACACATTTAGTACACAGTAGAACTATTTTCTAATTCATTTCCAATATAACATTTCTAAAGTTGTTTTTTGTAAATAACAATGAAGTGCAATAGTTAGTTTTTTAATTAGTTTCTCAATCTATGATGAGAGGGACAGTTTCCCCCTATTAGGAAACAAAAAGAACATAACAGGATATCCTGTGCATGGGTATTAATTGAGATGAACTATGTTGGCCTTATTTTCTGCTTCTCAGATTGGAAAGTGTTATGGATAATGTCAGATTAGGAGATTTACCGGCCTTACTAAGAACGATCATCCAGCTTAGGCTTCTAATCGATTGAGAAGCTGAGTGGGCAGAGCTCTTTTTTAATGGATGGTGAACCACAAGCTAGAGACATTGATTTCTGAGAAAGAAAACAATGATTTTTTTGGAAACACCTTGCTCTGTAACTCAATGTGGCAGTTACACACTGGCAGGATGTCCATTTTCCAGCTAAGGTGTCAAATAAAGGACCTTTTCAAGCCCACTGGGACAGAAAATACAGGGGTGCTAGAGTTATGTCAGGGTTCGGTTCCTCTGAGTGTGATGGAACTCATGCATGTAATGATGCTGCAGAGGTTTTATTGAACAGCACTGTACTTTAGTAACAGCAGAAACATGTATGAACATCTCATATTACAGTAAAGCATTTAGGAAATGTTGCTTCAGATAGAAATGCTTTTTTAAATGCTTCAACATACACCACAGCAGTAAATGCATTGGAGAGGAGACTTGTGGCAAAACTACACTGACAGTGCCTTAGCACAGTGCACTATTAACCCCCCATCTCACCCACCAACACACATGATATTTATTCAACACTAGCGGTGAATAAAACAGAAACAATGCAGCAATAACCGTCGAAAAACAGTGCAAAGCAAAATTAGCAGAGCAGAGCACAGCCCTTTTCCCCCTGCAAGCATGAGCTCATCTTGTTACGCTTGTTAATACTGTAAAACATCGGTCCCCAACCTTTTTTACGCCACGGACTGGTTTAATGTCAGACAATATTTTCATGGATTGGGCTTTAAGATGTCACGGATAAATACAACAAAATAAAATGATACGACCAACACAAAAACTGTGGTATTTTGTAAAATGTAATAATAAGCATGAATCCACTGTGTAATTATGTAACTTTATTAGCAGCGTCCTCCTGAAATGCACCAACAACATTGAGAGTAACATCTTCCTCTCTGCCCCTAATGCTCTCTGGTTGCTATGGTAACACATAAACAGTCCTTTCAAAATAAGATACATTACTACAAAACAAATTAAATTACATGAAAATGTATATCTCACCTTAACGGTAAATCAATGAGAGCCCTGAGCTGGTTTCTCTGCACTGGGACGGTCCCATCGGCATAATGGGAGACGATGGCACCCGAAGCGTTGCTTATGCTCAGTCTACTCTGCCATTTTGTTTCGGTTGCTATGACGACAGAAAACCCCACTTCACACAGATATGTTGTCGGAAATGGCAACAGGGTTTTCAGTGTTGTTGTGGGTCTCAGGGTTTTCTGCCATGACTTTTATCCAGAATACCAGCAAAGTTGATGTGTCGAAACATAGATGCTATGGACTGAGATTTTATTTAAAAAAATGGGTGTGAGTGGTTTCTTAGAAGCTTGGTTTAGGTGTGTAAGGATATTCTTTATACATGACATCCCATGAGCTACATGTCTGGCTTGTTGATCAGGGCTGAGAATTGTAAAATACAATACAGCCTTGATTGCAAGGCTTCCAGAACTATAGGGCCACACGACATGGACAAAAACTTCAGTATTGTGGTTATACCTCTGCATATTGTGATTGCAGTGCCTTTCAAAATGAACAAGCCTGGAAGTATTTTTTCAGCTTCAAAATTTAAATGCTCTCCTTCTATCCATCCATTATGGAAACTAAACATTTTTCCAATCATAGTTTTTCTGATTTCACAAAACCAAAAGCTCTATAATTGGTTAGATGCTCATTTGCATACTGTAGACTTCTGACATTTCAGTATGCAAAGACAAAAAAATTGAGATAATCCACAGACGATATATTGTGTAGCCCTGCGTGTGGGTGTGGCTTAAAATAGACACGAATGAGAGACAATAGACTCATCATAACAAATTGTAACTCGTTGTTGGGCGGTCATGGCGTAATGGTTAAAAGTGTGGATTTTGGGACCAAAGGGTTGTGGATTTGATTATCTAAACCGGCCAATCAGTGGTCTGAATGTTGGAACAAGCAAGCCTATTGATTAACAGTTAATACTGACGGGTTTTCAATTTATGTAATAAACAGAACCAGACTGACAGACCTATTTATATAGTGGTCAGTGTAGTGTAATGGGCAGTGGGAAACCTCCGTATTGGACTCATTGGTAAAGAATTGGAGCAGAATGCTGTTACGGTGCCTGCAAAATGTACATAATTACTTATTTTGTTGGCAAAATAATCAGGGAATAACTGTCAGACCTAACGTACACAAGGCTATTTCAGCAGACACATATTACAGCAGCTCTATCACAATACCCGGACTATCCTGTTGCCTGTGGGAATGTATGAGTGTGTGTGTGTGTGTCTGTCCGTGTGTCCAGGGGCTACCCTGCCCTTTATACAGTAGTGATCTAGAAGCTCATTTTGGCAGAGGTCATGAAATATTCAGCTTGGTTCTGAGCTAGAAGCCGTCCCTGTGACCGTGTTATTGGACTTCATACAGGAGTGAGGTTATGTTACTGTTTATGCAAAACTACACTCCTCCGCTTTCTCTCCTTCAGATTCACTTTCTTTTACCGTACTATCTGTAATATGAGGCAGAATATGCAGATAGAGTAACAAGAGCAGGACCAGCCATGCACCCGCATCTGTAGCTCAGTTAATCTATTCTGAGCTTTATTTATGTATTCCCCTGTTTATCTGATTACTATACAATACTGCAGAGCAGCTTTATCTACAATATATGAGCAGCTCTATCTACAGTATGAGAGCAGCTCTGTCTTCATAATAGGAGCATCTCCATCTACAATATATGAGCAGCTCTATCTACAGTATGAGAGCAACTCTGTCTTCAGTATAGGAGCATCTCCATCTACAGTATAGGAGCAGCTCTGTCTACAGTATAAGAGCAACTCTGTCTCCAGTATAGGAGCATCTCCATCTACAGTATAGGAGCATCTCCATCTACAATATGTGAGCAGCTCTGTCTACAGTATAAGAGCAATTCCATCTCCAGTATAGGAGCAGCTCTGTGTACAGTATAGAAGCAGTTCTGTCTACAGTGTAGGAGCAGCTTCTTCTATTGTATAGAAGCAGCTCTGTCTACAGTATAGGAGCAGCTCTGTCTACAGTATAGGAGCAACTCCATCTACAGTATAGGAGCATCTCCATCTACAATATGTGAGCAGCTCTGTCTACAGTATAAGAGCAATTCCATCTCCAGTATAGGAGCAGCTCTGTGTACAGTATAGAAGCAGTTCTGTCTACAGTGTAGGAGCAGCTTCTTCTATTGTATAGAAGCAGCTCTGTCTACAGTATAGGAGCAGCTCTGTCTACAGTATAGGAGCAACTCCATCTGCAGTATAGGAGCAGCTCTGTCTACAGTGTAGGAGCCGCTCCATCTACATTATAGAAGCTGCTCTTTCTACAGTATAGGTGGGGCTTTGTCTACAGTATAGGAGCAGCTCTCTCAGCAGTATAGGAGCAGCTCTGTCTACAGTGTAGGAGGGGCTTTGTCTACAGTATAGGAGCAGCTCTCTCTACAGTATAGGAGCAGCTCTGTCTACAGTATAGGAGCAGCTAAATGCCAGAATACCTGTAAAACTTAAAACTCACAGCATCTTTACCCAGTGCTCGTCTTTTGTGTGAGCCTGAATTTTATCCTCCATCACTTATTCTGTCATTTTGTGAGATTTTTGTCTTGCTTCTGAATGTTCAGGTATGTTGGATCACTGATGGTTGTAAGTCAGATGCAGATGCACGTGCAAGTCTTTATTATGTATTTTATTATAAATACTAAAATTAGTAAGTAAGGCAGTGGTGTTGTGGTGGTTAGGACCTTTGTGATCAGGATTCCAGCCCAGGCACCAATGATGAACATTTGAGTAAGATACCATCCAGCTACACTGTAGTGTTGGGAGCTGCCCCCTGCTCCACTTATGGATGGGTTTAGTGTAGAGGTCACATTTCATTGTGAATGAAAAACATGCATGCGATCAAAAGTGTCCAGACTATTGACTGCTACTCTCCCTAAACCAGTCGAAGAGAAAACCGGACTGCGTTTGGCTCTAGTAGAGCGTATAAATCCGTTCTCCAGGCATGACTCCCCTGGTCTGCAGCTCCGCCGTGATGAAATGATTGAGTGAGATGAACCTGAGTGTGATGATCAAAGGGGCCTGCACACATGAAAGCAGCGGTGTGCTAATAAAAGAGTGCATGCTCTCTGCTCTCAAGTGCTTAAACACTGTGACACTTCCGACATCTCCCTCTTCCACTCTCCAGCGCTTTCTCCACCCTCCGATCACCATAAACTCTCTGTCCTACCCATCCATTCTTCGTCCCCTCTCAGCGCCCTTTCATTACATCTTCTACGGCTGCTCGAGCCCAATTAGCATGTGTAGAACTGAACTGAAGGTGACCACACAGACATTAATACCGATGAAGCCTCTGAGGAATGTGATGGCCAAGGGTTTAATTAGTGTGTAAATACACTTACTGCTGTAGAACTGAGCAGTATGAAGCGAAAGGCATTTTTCCAGGGAGTTTTCACCTAATCTTCAACAAGAACATACTCTGTATGTCTATTGGTTTGGAGACACCTGCTCATCCAACGTTCTTTCTGAAATCAAGGGTTTAATAAGGGAATCCTGTTCCTGCACTAAGTCATGATGGAGATGTTGTTGGAACAGGGTTGAGAATGTGATTGGTTTTAGCCCAAGACCATTAGTGAGCACTAAATCTCATCCCAGAAGGATTGGATGGAGCTCCAAGTCTCCAGAGAACACAGTTCCATTGTATCCAATGCTGGGGGCTTTATACCCACTTGGCCTTGGGCATGGCCAACCATTCTATTGACTTTTTCATGACACGGTTAAACACCTGGATCAGTTGAGGGTGAGTCTCAAAGTAGGGAACTAAGGATATGTGGACATCTCCAGATATGAGCAAAAATGCCAATTTGTTGAACATTTGCTGCTTGTCAAAGGGATTTTAAAATTAGAATAGACTATTTTGAATATGTCAGTGCTATATTCTGTTGAAGGGGATTACTGCACAATAGAAGATGCAAATTAATCATCCAGAGTGGTAGGAAATCAAATACCCAATTCTAGAGAAACATACTGAGTCAGAATTGTTGACAGTGGCAGCAAATACATTGTATGGTGTTTTTACAGTCCTTTCCTGAATTTATTCATGGAAAACAGACGCAAAGGCAATGTAAGGTAAACTGGCTTGCAAAAAACTTTACTATTATTTCTATTGTTGTTAACTAATTTCCAGCATATGAATGATCATTACACATACACACTCAGAAAACTTTTGATAGGGAGTAAAAAGGCTTTATTTGCGTTAACCCTTGGTTCCTATCACCACCACTATAAAAACGTCTAAGGTTTTTAATTCACCATTTTGCTTATAAGTGCCCTACTTTTTTTGAAAAATTAGGGGTATTGCCTAATAATAAAGCTAATGTTCTGTTCAGTAATACAGTGCTCCTAGAAACAATAAACTTACGTACGTAAATAGTTATTTCATGTAATTCTATTTCTATAAATACTTTCCTGTTTATGTTCACAGTCCAAACTTTATTCCTCATCACCTAAATTAGCTTCAGAGCATCAGTGCGTTCTTAGATAGATATTCGTTTTTATACTAAAGAAAATGTAACTATACAAAAGATTAAAAAAAAATCAGAGATGTTAATAAAAATGTAATAAAAATATTTTTCAATACATTGTTCATCATAATTGGCACCAGTTTTTTAATTGATTGTGTTTTTAAAATAAATGTATTTATTCATTTCTTTATTATGCCATTGCATCATTGGTATCAAGCCTTGTGAATATATACTTAGTATATAGTTAGTATAGTTTGTTACAACCATAGTTCACTGAGAAAATTTTGCTTTGAATTTACATAATTAAATGTCAACTGCTCATAAATCCAATTCTCCACCAACACAATTCTTATCATAATGCAGATTGTTCTGATATAATGCATATTATCCCTGTTTGTCAGTGTGTACAATGTGTGTGGTATGGATGGGTCTCAGGTGCGGTGCCTCTTTGCAATTAGTGCCATTGCTGGAGGCTCAAGCAAGGGATTAAGTCTAGTCTTGCAGCTGCTGCCTGCTGGTGGCTGGGGTAGAATTAGCAGCCTGACGCCCCAGCTTCCATCACCCTGCAGGGGATGTAAGAGCCTCAGGGCAGCTCCTCTGCCTCAGATTTGACCACTGTGTGTGGATCGCTTGGTGAAAACCAGTCAGGCTAATCAGGATTAAGCCTCCAAACAGAAGTGCAGACCAGATTATTGGAAAGAGCATGTGTTCGGTTTTCAGTGGAGGAAGATTTGGTTTTGAGAATGGAGGTTGTTTATTAAAAGTCCCCTCACCCTTCACTGTAGAAAAGGGGTAATGTAGCAATTTTGTTGTTAAAGACCACCCTTACTGAAGACATGGCATCATAAATATCCTAATTTGGTGGCTTGATGCTGCAGGTTTTATGTAAAGCTTGTAAAAAACATAAAAACACATCTTGAATATTGTGTTAAATACCTTTCTCAAAGATTATTGTTTTGACATTTCTTGAATTTATTCATGGAAAACAGACGCAAAGGCAATGTAAGGTAAACTGGCTTGCAAAAAACTCTACTGTTATTTCTATTGTTGTTAACTAATTTCCAGCATATGAATGATCATTACACATACACACTCAGAAAACTTGTACATTTTGATAGGGAGTAAAAAGGCTTTATTTGCGTTAACCCTTGGTTCCTATCACCACCACTATAAAAACGTCTAAGGTTTTTAATTCACCATTTTGCTTATAAGTGCCCTACTTTCTTTGAAAAATTAGGGGAATTTCCTAATTATAAAACTAATCTTCTGTTCAGTAATACAGTGCTCCTAGAAACAATAAACATACACACGTAAATAGACATACATACATATTTCATGTAATTCTATTTGGAATATTTAAGGAATAAAGTCCAAACTTTATTCCTTATCATCTACCTTAGCTTCAGAGCATCAGTGCGCTCTTAGATAGATATTTGTTTTTATACTAAAGGAAATGTAACTAAATGAAAGATAAAGCATGTAGTGATTCCATCTTCACACTAGTTTAACTATCATGGGCCATTTCCACATGCTTCATCTACTACCCTAAAGATTAGACCTTAACTAAGACCACCTGTAGACAGTTTTTTGTCTTTAATAATAATAATAATAATAATACATTTTATTTATAACACACTTTTCATTAGCAAATCTCAAAGTGCTTAAGAAGATAAGAGGCAGAGAAGCTGCGAACAATCAGCGCCTGCGTCCTCTCTGACCTCTGTGTTAAGACATCATCTTTATTTTATTGCTATCTGTTAACCAGAGGGATATGGGCCCATCTCGGTTCCTCCTGAGGTTTCTTCCTCCAGCTTGGGGACTTTTATCTTGCCTCTGTCACTTTTGGCTGTGTCCCAGACATTGTTAAGTTGCTTTGTGACAATGTCAGTTGTAAAATGTGATATGTGCTGTACATTACAGATACAGTTGATGTACAGTTTTCAGTTTTTTAGTCCATCAGTGAGGCTAGTGCTCGTGCTTGCAGACTTTACCGAAGGCCCGGAGCAATTTTTCCACACAAAACTGGTCCTGCACACTGGCATTCAAAACTGCTGATTGCACTTTCAAGACCTAATTATGTTCGTGGTTAATCTAATGTGAAATAGCTCCTGAAGGCCTAACCAATGAGACAGCTCCATCGATTGTATCTTCTCAGATTCCAAAGGCCAAAAATCCAGACTGCATGATTTCCCTTTTTTGAGATTTAAATACTGTTATCGTTTCTGATGAAAATGTAGCAATAAAATAAGAATAAAACTCCAGTACATGCAGGATTTTGTAAAATAAAATAAACAAAAAATAACAGAACTTTCATACTGATGGACATTGTTCACTTCAGGCACTTTTGCTCTTTTACTGCAACTGTAGGAGAATTTTTAATGTTATTTGGGTTCAAAAAAGCTTCACACACTGAAGGGTTGGTGATAATTACATAAAAGTACTAATGGAATTCAACACTTTCCACACATTACATCATATCAACTGGAGGCTTGTACCTGCACACCTGACTGGGTAAAAGCACATTTTCAGTGTATGGAGTTTGCTTAGTTTTAAAGGTTGTAAGTAAAGGTTTGGTGCATTAATAGCCTAATAGCTTAAAGTTTACATTGTCTGTAGAAAAGAAAAATAATAAAATGCTCTTTGGAATTATAAAAAAGTGCTCAAAGTTAAATCAGATGTAATTGCTATTTTTGCAATTACAACAGATAAAAAATTGAAAAGTAACCAGGGATACTATCATAATTTTATGGAATTCTAAGTGGCAGCTTCCAACATCGATTTATTATTGTAATAATGAAAGACAGAGAGATGGACAGACAGTCAGACAAACACAAATGTATGTTTCTGTCAGTATCACGAAGAGCGCATAGAAAAAGTCTTTATTACATTTTCATGCAGTTAATTAACGGAAATGATTCACTAGGTGTTCTGCCAAAGGAAAGGTGGTAGAAACCAAATGTGCCTTAATATGCTAAAATGTATGCAAATCTTTCATTCAACAGTATTTGAAGAAGAAAAATATTTGCTTTTCTCCATCAGAAAGTGAGCCCAGTAGGGGGCGATGTTTTCTCCACCTATGTCAAACCCCACAACTTACAGACTCACTCTGGGCTCATTACTGCCCCCACAGGTCAACACACAACATTACAGTCTGGACTGACTCATTACTGCCCCCACAGGTCAACACA
>JBBIGC010187854.1:0-14112 GCA_037576955.1 Lepidarchus adonis | reverse complement strand
TACACTATATACTAATACACCATATACTAATACACTATATACTAATGCACAATATACTAATACACAATATACTCATACACAATATACTAATACACTATATACTAATACACTATATACTCATACACAATATACTCATACACAATATACTAATACACAATATACTAATACACAATATACTAATACACAATATACTCATACACAATATACTCATACACAATATATTCATACACAATATACTCATACACAATATACTCATACACAATATACTCATACACAATATACTAATACACAATATACTAATTCACAATATACTAATACACTATATACTAATACACCATATACTAATACACTATATACTAATGCACAATATACTAATACACAATATACTCATATACAATATACTAATACACTATACCAATACACTATACTAATACTCTATATAATACAATATACAAATACATTGCACTAATATACTTTTCTAATACACTGTACAAATACATTATACTGATACACTATATAATACACTATATACTAATACACTAAAATACACTATACTAATACACTGTACTAATAGCATGTCAAAGCACATCACAAGACACTGGGTAGTAAAGTGCTAGAATTTCGTACTGACATTTTTGACAAGGTGATGATACTCTGCAATTACTTTGTGATAGGGTCGTGTCCTTCCCCTAGAGCCTAACTCAATATACTCATTTTGGTAAAATGGTTGTGGAGCTAATGCCCCAAATGCTTTGTGTCTACTCCCAACTTCAGGAGGGACAAAGGGACACTTCCACCTTGGGTCAATACCTCTCATTCCACATTGACCATGTGGGGCTACACTCACCAATATTCATGTCAATTGATGAGGTATATATGATATTGTTGACTTGTGCAACTATAGTGCAATGATGGACATAATAAAGAACAACTACAGTACTGTGCAAAAGTCTTAGACCCCTGAGGTCTAATATTAGAATCAATACAAATAAAATTAATACAGTGAAGAGTTACCATTTGAAGAGATCCCCTTTGTGGAAGTCTGAAATAGTAATCATCAAATCCATGGTTTGGGCTCAGATACATCAGTGGTTAAACCAAGTGCTGCTGCTGAGAGTGTTTCACACATTCATGCGATGGCTGGAGACACTGAGGAGGAATCATCAAACCTGCACTGTTCTAACAGCTCCCAACACACATCAGCTACTTTTTACCCACAACTCATTCTGATTTTTTGTTTGTTTGCATTTATTCTCATGATAACTTGTGTTTTTGCGGCAGAAAGACGATCACTGCTGAGATAAATGGGAACGAACGATTCACACAAGACTTGTGATGTATATAAATAGTGTATATTGTTGGTATTTGATCAAAATCATAAAGAAAGTTAGCTTTATGGGAGGACATATAAATGTATTTTTACAAAGTATGACAAGAGCTTGTAGACTTTGATGTCATAGTTGTTTCTATGTTTCTATAAATCCGTGTATCTGATGTTTCTGCATATTGCAGCATATACAGAAATAGAGTAATCAGAGAACTCACACAGACCCACGTGATATACTGAGTGGCTTGCTGTGGCTTGTAAGTTTATGTAAAAGATGAATAACATTTCTGGACAGGCCAATTTAAGGCATCTGTATTAAGATTTGGACAAAATATTGATATGGCGATATATCATTGTCCTCGCTCACACAATATGATAATCAATATGCCGATAGGAAAATAATTTTTAAAATGAATAAACCATCCTCACTAATTTGACTTGCTAGCTACTTCATGTCCGAATTAAGGAAACTTACTTGGAGAAAGATGCCCCAGCCATATTTAAATCTAAATCTATTTAAGTCAGGGTTCATTTTGAACAAACCATGGATCATCCATCTCTGTGCATCTCTTTCTCGCACGCATAGTGATAAATTAAGCCTACAAGTGAACCCTGTTAAAGTGAGTGAAAAACATTGCTGGAAAGACTGTGTAATAAAATGAATTCAGAAAAAAAATCTCTATAGTTGACAACACTACATGGCCTCTATCCATAAACTGTCCTTACTGTAGTATTTAATACCATCGAGTTAGGAATGGTTGACAAAATGTTCACTCCCATGTTCATATTGCCCCAATTTACATTATTGCCCTCATAGCCTGTAGGTGTTTAGCCTAGCTGAAGAAGTTGAAGCGATAAACTGTGTTGTTACTGCAGTTTCTATTTATTGGCGAGGAAATCCTTGCTGCATTTCTGGCTGTCAGGAAGCAGATTGCGTACATTTCAAAGGATCCCAACATCTGAATTAGTGTCTGAAGCTTAAAATGTACTTTTCTTTGAATAGTCCGTTTGTGTTTTCATACTGCGTTGGTTGGGCTTTTGTGCTAAAGGCTTTATTTTGTAAGTGATTATGACATTTCCTGGAGTGGGTTAAGCTTTAGCCCTTTCATGAGACGGAGAGAGAGAATAGAGAAAGAAAGAGGCTTCCTTTAAGGATAGTTTTTTTTGGGTCTGGTTCTGTACATGCCTGAGTGTTGAGGCCATGCTACCTGCCCACAGCTTATTAACAGAGGTTTAAGGATGTGGCCATTTGTCTTGAGGCATTAACGTCTTTGCAGGTGCTTTACGAATGATTTCATCATTGCGCACACACACTGTAGAAAGAATAGAGGCTTTTGTGCTTTTTACCTTCAGATTCACTGGAACTGTAATGCAACACAGTTTGACACATGTATAGACTGCTCTCTGCCACAAACATGACATCATGAATCTTTTGTGACAGGCCAGTTGTCATATCAGTAACAGCAAATAGCAGATAAGAGCAGATAAGAGGGAAATAGAGCAGATAAAATGGGGAAAAGAGCAGATAAAAGACTGGGTAAGTAGCACATGGAACCAGGCAGATGTCGGTGTGGGAGTAGTGCTAATATTAATACAACATAGTAACATAGAAAAACATATAAAGTTGCTTGGCAGTTCGGCAGATTAGTTCAATTCCATTCAATTCAATTAAATTCAGTTGTTTTCAGTTCAATCCAATTCAATTCAACTCAGTTCAATTCAGTTCATTCTATTTCTCTCTCTCTCTCTCTCTCTCTCTCTCTCTCTCTCTCTCTCTCTCTCTCTCTCTCTCTCTCATATAATATATACTATATGTATGTATGAAAAGATGCAGGACAAAAGTGGAATAAACTTAACGCTTTGCTGGCACTCTGCTGCCCATTGGAATCCTGTTGTTTTCTACACCTTTTAGATAATGAGTTGTTTAAAATCTCTTCAGCCTCTCTTTATTATTCCTACTCTTCGTGTGAATTGTTCTTCCTGCTATTCTTGTTTTTTCTGAATGCTGGCACCTGGTCAGGAATGCACGCTTTCTCCAATACTGTCCATGTCTCTTCACGTAGTGCGAGTTGCCTGCTGACTCGTAAATATGGCTGAATTGTTTCCAGTCTAAGGAGTTGGCTGGTTTCCCTTTTCATTCAGAGCAATGCAAACAGACCTTTTTGCTTTTTTTCTGGATAGTTTTGAAAGCTCAAGAGTTTTCGGAAATAGCTGCGTAATGAATCTTGAACCTATTTAAACACTCTGCCTTGTGATAAGCGGAAGAACTCCAACCAAACAGTTGAATTGCTTTGTGTAAAGTCAAATTGATACAAATTTATTCAAGTACAGTTGATCAACCAAAACATGTTTGGACATTTCATGTAGTTTGGAGCTATGCGGATAATGTAGCTAACTTTTCCATTACTTGTTAGCTACAGTATATTAGCCTTGTAGCTTTAGCACAATAATGGGGAAAAACATACATTTGGGGAATTTGAATAGAGATGAGGGAGGACGCCATCACATTTGTGAGCAAAATTTACATTTCCCCCATATTCCCCAAATTTCCCCTGCCTTATATCATCATCACACTTTCATCTACTAATTTTCCGCATCTTCAAAATCTATCCTCCTTTTTAAAAAGTAACATGTAAAAACACCCAAAAACCCAAAATAAAATCTAATAAAATTATAATACACTTTATCCATTTAGCACCTTTAAATGGAGCTTTAAATAAGTGCACAGCATGACTGTCAAGTAAAAGCAAGCAAAGCTAAAGTTTAACACTGAAAAAAAAACAGAATTTTGCTTGGAGCATCGTGGGTCAGATGCCAATGCACCAGAATAGTATTTTTTTTATATTTAACTTTCATTTTGAAATATTAGGAATATATGTTTCATTATAATGGCATTTGTGATTAGATCTTTTATTTTGTAATATTCAAGACTTTTTTTTTGCAATATTGAGGGTAATTTTGTTTTATTGGGACTTTTATTTTGTCAACTGGACTTTTATTTTATCATATTAGGACTGTTATATATCCTCTGTGTGTAAAAGTAATAAAAATAATAATAGGGAATATAACTGGAAACTTTTCAAGCCACATTAATTAAACTATAGAATATAATATATACTAATATTACCATATAGTGATTTCTAAAGGAAAGAGAAAATTAAAAACGGAGAGAAAACAACAGGAAAGAAAAAAAATAACCTAAAACATTGAAAATTAACCAGTTATTATTATTATATATAATGATTAGTAGGATAATAATACAAGAAAATTACAACATAATTTATATAATATGATGATCATGAGTATAATCTTCTATTACATGCCATCTACAGTCAAACCCTGTTTGCTTGGCACCCGTTAGCTCAGCAACCTCTCCTCTCGCCATGAAAGGCTGCAGAACAGATTTCCTTCCATTATTTACCTCCTTAATCCACCAACCTCGTCTCTTGCCCTCGCTACACGTGCAACATGTCTGATGTATGCATTTCTCCATCTATAGCTCCATCTATGGGCCATGTTAGCGCTGTAGCTTAGAACGCACTCAGCCATGCTAATTATGGAATTCAGCTGCTGCTGCTAATGCTACAACTGCTACTGCTGTCACCGCTGCCGCTACCACTGCTGCTGCCATTGCTGCTACTGCTGCTGCTACCGCCGCTGCCACTGCTGCTAACGCTGCCGCTGCTGTCTTCTCATTATTAACTCATGTCTAATTAAATCATGCATGTAATGAAGCTGCCGAGGCTTTATTAACAGCCGGCAACATACATCATGCGTCATGTAACAATATCAACGAGCTGCATATAGCAAACACCAGTGTCTCTTGTGGAAGTCCAGTATTACCATAAAGCAGTCTGTAGGCGTTCGACTACATTCTATTACCATTTATGACAGACAAACACCATAAAAAAGGGAGCCATTGCTGTAACCACAACCCCGTGATCCGTTACCATAGCTAACAGTGTACATGCTTTAGCCTCATTAGTGTAAGACTAAAGAGGCAAACATGACACACTAAACAGGTCTTGGCTGGTGGCTTGCAATTTCAGTAGAGAGGTCACTGTGTACGTAAAATTTTTGACTGACCTATTCCACATACAAGCAATAAACATTGGTTTCCATTAGTGAGTTTGTCAGGATCTTGTTGCATTATGAATGTCTCTTGTCACAGTGTGCTAGTTTATCTGGTGCAGCGCAGGTTGCATTCCAGCAGGAGGAAGAAATGAATTCATTGTTCTTTCCCTCCCTCTGCGGGGCTGCGGCGGGCAGAGCGGTCTTGTGATAGTGATTAGGCCTGTTATCCTGTCTGATCCGAAAATCGCTTCACAGTTTCACAGCCTGGCAGTTAGACACCAAGCCAGAATCATCCTCCCTGTGACTTGGACTAACGCTGAGATGCCTTTAAAAGATGAAACCGTCTTTACGAGCTGATTTGATTGTGAGGATGACTGCAGAGTGGCTGCCCTGGCACTGAAGAGCTCTCCTCTTGCCAAGGTATTTCAGAGGCAGCCAGGAGAAGGAAAGTGAAGTCTGAGAACTGGCTTTCTTCGGCTTTTGGAAAGTGCTGTGTTACATGAGCCTATCAGTCTGAGTCTTGTTTGGAGTGTAATGATGTTGCCCTTTAGAGTCTGATTACAGAGTGTTCTTACTGCAAGTCAGGAACAAATAGGGGCAATCAGAAACTCTACTTTGAAGGATCTCACCCATGTTTTGGAGTACATCTAGAAATTGCATGACTTCTATATTGCCTCTTATAGTTTTCTCATTGCTGTAGCTTGATGTCTCTGAATAGTCAAATCAATTTTATTTTGTTAACGCTTATAACTGAGGTTGTCCCAAAGCAGCTTAACAGAATCCAAGTCTGAACCCCTAATATGCAGCAGAGGCATGGAAAAACTTCCTAAACTGAAGAAAAAAACCCTCAGAATTATCCACGACACCAAACAGAAATGACAACAAAAACATAATGGAAACAATCCAATCCAAAGTTTCTAGAAGTGGCACCTAGAGCCGATAGCTTGAACAGATTGAGCCTATGCATATAAAGCAGAAAGTACAGGGAGATGGTCCATGGTAGTTGAACTAGGTTGGGACAGTTGATAAGAAGGCCCCAAAGATGGGTGATCTGGTCTAGAATTCCTAGTGTACAGGAGGGCTGGGTATTGCGGACAACCTTGCGATACAATATGTATCCCGATACAAGGGCAACGATACAATACGTATTGTGATACTTTTTGAATAATGCCTAAAAACAATACAAGTACTGTAAAAGCTGAACTGTCCTTTATTATTTTTAGTACGCCATATTTGCCTAAGCACAGTCTTTTTGTTAAAAAACAAACAAAAAAACACAATATATATAAATAATAAATAAATCCTTATAATTTATTTAAATATTTATAAAATAATAAAAATAAAATAACTTAAATGTTCCCTGTACTGGCTATTTCTTAAAAGCTTCATGCAAGCCTCTTTTAGGAGAAAAAAATTACATGAGGAGTCTGTGCATGTGGTAGTTAATGTCTGTGCGTGTGAACATAATTAATTTGTGAGTATTTTTAGCATGCGACTTTTGACACAAATCTAACCACATAATATATAGGAAATGTTTTGTCTTGAACCTGTCATTAGGAACTCGTGGAGATGACACTAGTTGGTCTTGTGTAGTACCCTTAGCTTAGATTAGCAGCTTATCTGGATGGCGTCTGGTCAGATGAATACGTTAGTTGTGTTTCTGCAGTATTTAACTTTGCTTCTGCAACACCTACATACTGTACTGCACACATCATGTCCAACTGTCTACACTTTTTAAAAATCCTAAATTCTGCCATATTTTCTCCTTGAATTCAGGCAGCGGTGGAAATAGCTTTTCAATGTCCTCCATGTTTCTTGAACAGACTATGCTCTGCTGTATTGCGCATTGCGCCATAGTGGGTGTTTTTTTTTTTTTTTAATTGCCGTTACGCTATTGGACAGCCACCAAAAAAGATCTTAAACTGCCAGTATTGATAGAGCAGTCTGCATCGATGCGTGTATTGTCACAATATATATTGCCGTATTGACATAGGTTGTGCATATGGGGCTTTACTCATATGACATTTTATAGCACAGGGAGGACAGGACACGTCTAAAGTTGGTCCTGGAGAGCCAGGGTGCAACACCGCCCCTCCTCAAACACTCACTGAACCTAGTGTTGCATTGGAGGAAACAATATAATGCTTACAGGTGAATTAAATCAGCTTCTATTAGTGTTCAGCTCAATTTACCTTCTAGTTTCAGTCCAGAGAAACCTCATGCACCATATATACATAGTACTGGTGGGAATTCTTCATTGAACTATGGGTTAGCAGCATATACCTTCACAACCTCATGGAGTCTAGATCATCAATTTGATTGTCAGGTGCTAAGATTTGACTTCCCTTCACTTTGCCTCCTCTTAATTTGAAGGGTCAGCTTCTTCAGTGACACTGATATGTGATATTTTAATTTTTGTTTCAGTCCCCAAGGCATCTACCTGTGCACCGCCCTGCTGAGAAACTCCACTCCCCCTCCATAGAGGTGAGTATCCCCAACACTGAACCAAAACCGGTTCTGTTCCGAGTTCACTTGAATGCAAACATCATGAGTAGGAACTCTGAGCTGAATGTACACTGAGCATATGCGCTTTTAAAAACATAAAGGTAAACCAATCACATTTACACAGTTATCCTCCTAACGCAAAGCTGACAAGCCAAGACAGGCTGTTAAACTTTTGGCTTCATATCCTGCAGGATTGACTACAGCAACACTATTCTTATTGATCTCCCTATAAAGACCATTAGACAACTGCAGCTTATTCCAACTGCTGCTGCTAGAATTCTAACAAAAACAAGAAAGGAGAACACATTACTCCAGGCCTCAGGTCCTTAAACTGGCTTTCAATTACGTATATAATCAATTCAATTCAGTGTTACCCATTGTTACTCAATGGTTACCCCATTTTTGTATTTGCTGCCCCATGTTAACTCCCGGTCTGGTTCTGCTGTCCAGGCCGCATTGGAGTCGGAACTGAACCGATTTGAGGCAGAGTTGGACTCGGACATTCGCGGCATTGAGAAGAAGATTTCCCAGAAGCAGCAGCAGCGACAAGGCAGGGGTGAGGTACTGACACCCCCTTTCCATCACACTCCAACACTAGCTCTTCTACTACTAGATCTTTTTCAACCATCTCTGTGCTGCAAGCTTTGAATGGAACCCTGACACTAAAAAACTGTTTTATTTGTTATAAAAGAGTCCTGCTGCAATATTGATGTGCTTAGGGTCCAATGTTTGCACTAGAAGCCTCCAATTTTGCATATCTGTAAAATACAGAACCTTCACGTTATGGGAAATCCATATTGAATTGGTATGGCTGTGTTCCGGATGATTAAGAATCAGTTCTATTTAAATCTATGGGAGAGAAATATTACAGAAATATATATAAATATGACATGGTGATAGGCTTTCTGTCATTGTATGTTCTGCTACCCAAACCAAGATTGCACATAGTGCATAGAGCATATTCTGTAGGCAATAAAAAGAACTGTCATTTCCCCCAATCTGACCAAAATACTAGATTTAGGCAAACGAACAGTAGTAAGGCCATTCATGTAGCAACAAATAACTGTGATGGGATTGCAAAATCATTGTACTGAACACCCCCACTCAATTTAAAAATCGTCTACACCCTAATCCTTGCCTTTTTTACATTACATGAAGCTAGCAACCTTAGCACTGCACTACACTGCTTATAAAACACCCCTTTGGCTAAAGACTGTATCAGAACAGTATACAGGGCCTGTATTTCTATAGCAATAAGCTTAAAACAGCCATGCAGGATTGACTAGTAAAACCTTTCACACTGCAAGACTTTAGTCACGATTTCCAGATAGTGACTCAGCATTTAGTCTGTGACATTCAGTCGTTATGTGTGAACCGCCCTGAGATGTAATAAAAGGCAATCACTGCCTTATCAGTGACTGGGACTGGATACCTGGCGTGCTAGATATCTGGAGAAGTTGCATGCGATTGACAAAGAGTAACATCCAGTCACAGGCAGAGTGTGGGTCTTGTCAATGTAGCGCTGGGCCAAACTGAATTAAAGTCAGGGCTGGTGATACTAGTGCATGTGGAAGACAAATCTGCAGAAATGAAACTCTATTTATCTGATGGGTCTAATCTACTCGCCTCTCTGTCTGACTGCAGCACACACACTTTCAAACGTACAGGAATATATGAACCACAGCCTTTCACTGTCTCTGATAGGTTTAGACTACGATATGGGCCTAATGTGTGTCTCCTGTTTGAACCACAGGAGATTTTCAGAGTCATGAAGACTGGTCGCACTGTTGTTTTTTAGTTGCACCGTTGAGATATTAGGTTGCACTGGCCACACTCTAGAGTCCTGGCCTAGATGCAATCTGTGAATTATGTCATCACACTTCTCTACTGCAGGACAAAATAAATGGGGACGCTTTCTTTTGTTTGCACATAGTGTATAACTATTTTTGTCTGTACTGTCTACTTTTCTTGAATTTTCCTGATCTGTGAGCCATGGCTTTGGAAAATACTGTATATAAGAAGAGATGATCTGCATAGCAACAGCACTAATATAATTAAGGAAAACATGAAGCGCTATGTAGCTATCTGCACTTTCCTAATTAGTGTTTTTTCAGTTTGTCCCCACTAGGGACGCTGTGAAGCTGTTTATATACTTCATTTAAATGAAAATCACCTCAAACTCACTGCATTTATTCATTTTTTCTTATTTTGTGCTTCATCTAATAGCCAAAACTTAAACAATATACACTTAAACAATGGTGAGTTACACATACAATACAAATTTAAATACAGATACAAATACAGTGATTACTGTAATAAACACATTACAGTCAAACCTTGTTAGCTCACCCCTATTGGTCCGGGCTCTAAATTTGGCGAGAGGCGGGGTTAGTGAGCTATCGAAACGGGGTAAACACATGTAAGGAAATCTGTCCTCTAGCCTTTCATGGCGAGAGGCAGGGTTGGCGAGCTAACAGGGTTTGACTGTATACATTGTTTTTGTAGTTAGATATTTATAGTACAATATTTTCTCTCCACTGTGGTCTACAAATCTCACCATCTGGGGTTCCTCTTTTATGTGTCCAAACCTCAAATCCCATTGGACTTAGGGTCAAACAGTAAAAATCTTTTAATACTGATAGTAAAGAGCTAAATACTCCAATATCCAATAACAGAGGCTGATGTACTGTAACCAGGACTGGACTTTCTATATCATAGATGGTTGGAAATGACTATATTGTGAAAACTATAATTTTATTTTTTATTAAATCAGGAAAAATGCAATGATGATTAGGCTGTGTTCAAGAGATTTAAACCTCTCCTTGTACAACCAAACACCCTGCAAACCCACAGTGACCTCACATCATGGCTTCTTACACAGACGAGCCACTATTTTCAAATGACTGTGTGTGGGAGGAAGGGAGACAGAAAAAGCCAGAGAGAGAGAGAGGAGGTTACTGTTGGGAGAGACAGTAGAAGGCAAAGAAAGAACAGAAAAGTTACATTACAGAAGAGATAATTCACTCAAAACTGTAGCTAGCATCCTGTTACACTTGTGTATTTGCAGGAATCTCTAGTCTGTTGGATTCTGTGATTGATTCTGGTTCATAAAATCATCCAGTCTAGACCGTGAAAGTCTCCTCTTGCGCCGTGCCGTTCATCAAGTGTCTTTTTTGGGCCGGGGCCACTTCCTGTTTCGTCAGCATCTAAGCTCACTGGGCGGTTTTCTAGACGAAAGGCAGCTGTTCGCAGCATGTTGACCCTTTTGTGTCCCTTCCCACCACTTCATGTATTATTAAATGGTCAAACTTCCAGCCAGTAGCCACTGATCACTCACATGACAACGTCCTGATATCTCTTCAGACTCAGCCACTGTTTACTCTGCTTGTTTCGTCATGTCTACATTTCTGTGAATGACTTTCTGGGCCAGTGCTGATTCAGTGACCGCTACACCGTTAACTGTTTCAGAGGAAAACTGCACCCAGAAACACTGAGTCGGATTAATTAGTCCAGTGAGCTGGATTCAACTGCTTATAGTGTGAACTCGCATTCCTGCAGCAAACAGTATATTGGCAAGTGAAAAAAACTTAAATCTAACAAATATATGCAAAGTGTATCATTATGAGATTGTTGTGAAAATATTACATAGGTCAGTGTACTAAAACTACTAAATATGACTAGTAAAGATAAAGTGTTCTTAGGAAAATGAGGAAAAAATTAGAAAAAAATATCTTGATTAAAGGTCATCCTTTTTTGATAGTGAAGCGTACTCATGACAGTATAGAAGTATAGTGTTCCTTGGCTGCCATTTTAGTACATTAAGATAATTTAGGCTGTTACATTTGGGTTTAAATGGAAATAATTCAATGAAATAATTAATCACAGGTTCATCCTTATGGTGGTGTAGCATTATATGATTGGTAATGTAAAAAATTATTTAAAAAACTGTGGTGCCTGTTAGAAGCAGTCATGCCTTGGATATTTGACTTCGTTTAATGTATAAAAATGTAAACGTGAGCTGTTCTGACATGTTTTAAATCAGTCTGAAACTCTTGAAGGCTTTGACTCAAGGCTTAAATTAGAAAACTTATATAATAAATATATGTGCTCAAAATTCTCCACCAATACTTCATTAAAAATGTGCATGATGTGTCAGTGCATGGCTAATAACCATACAATACCACTGAACATATTCTACTCCATCAAAAAATAATGCTTCTGAAACTATACTGCCCCACCCCCCAAAAAATCATAAGCCTATCAACAAAATATTTTTTACAGACCCCCACACTGCCTTCAGAACAAAAAATATATTATTATATTATATATAATATATTATATTATAATATATTCATATTTTTTCATCTCATACAGCAAGGCCTATATCCGTGTCACGATTCCTATACGTTCCTGTTTGTTACCGCCCCCTACCAGGTGTTCCTAATGTATTTAAGCCCTTGTGTCTCAGTAGCATGTGTCTGTTTGTTGTGCAACAACTGTTACGGGTTTGTTGTGCAAAACACTGTCATTTTATTAGAAATTCCTATTGCTGGTAACAAAGTTAGTCATTTCAAACTTCATCAGCCAATAAGAGTGCTCCATTCCCTCAGCTGGAACACAGCTGGAACCTGTGGTTATGTAGGACCCAGAGGACCAGCGCTGCTCTAGGGGCGGGAGCTTGCACCACCGCCCTGCTTTTCACTGTGCTGCTCCCAAACACTCAGCTTTCTCATGCATGTGCGTGAATGTGTATGTGTGTGTGTGTGTGTATATATATGTGTGTAAGTGTGTGTGTGGGGGGAACTGCTACATAGGCTGAACTTATTGTGGGCTTGTGTTCACAGGGTGCTAGGAGCAACACTGCAGGAGCTGGAGCTGCTTGGAAAGGACCAGAGAACAGGTGGGTGTCAGTGTGTGTGTGTCTGTTTAGAGGTGAAACAGATCAGATCTCCTTTCTTCGTCCCTGCAGGTGCTGAGTTGAGGGCGCTGAGGCTAATTAACAGTGTGGCTGAGGTTAGGTTAATAGTGACATCACCTGGGGCTTGTATAAAGGTGACGTAGAACAACACAGTTTCCTTATTTCTAATGTGTGGTGCTGGGGACAGATGTGTAAGCTTGACAGATGTGAAGCTTTAACTCAAATTTAATGCATATTCCGCACTGTTTAATTCAGTGTTGTAACTTCAAAAAGTAACCAGATACCTTAGAAGGTTGAGTTCATTGAGCTTTGAAGCACGGCTGCACGATATGGACAAAATATCAGTATTGTGATTATACAGCTACATATAGTGATATTTTTTTAAAGGATCTTCATCATGTTTCTCTAATTAAAAAGGCATGAAGTATGTAACACTGTTAAAGCTTCACAATATACATTCACTCCTCTGTCTATAGAGTCCATATTTGGAAACGAAGCTTTAAAACCTGCCAGCTTTCAAATCATTGTTTTTTTTAGTTCACAAAGCCAACATTTACAGTACACACACTTTTTTATCCTGCAACAGTTTGGCCCTGAGTTCTAAAAAACTCTGTGAGGCTCTTTTGCATATTGTATCCTTCTACGAGTTTAACTTCTGCGAGTTAAAGAGGCCGATATTGGAATAACAATGCACAGATGATCATTTGTGCAAATTCTAAGTTTTACTTAAAGCCAGAAATTAAATGAACTCTTGGTTCTGAGGCCCCAGGTTACTTTGAGTTAATCCTTTAATCTTTTTTTCACAGTTCATGCAAAGTTATGGCCAAATAGCAGTACACTGGAAGTGAAAATGTGAAAATGTTAGTCAAGCCGATTCTACTTTCCTCCAGTTTGCTTGAACAGATTATGGTTAATGTGATCGTATGATCCTCTCTCCTGCTGTGATTAGTTAATAAATGACTTTTGTTGGCTGACTGTCCAAATACCAGAACCCCTGCTGAGATCTGCTTCACGCTTTGGGAGAAGTCCTCATAATGATAGGAATACTGGAAAATCTGTAGAGGATATTTGGCTGCTCCACACAAGGAAGAATGCAGTTTTCTCCACTAATGCAACTTTTTAAAGGAAGAAAATAAGATTGTCTATTGTTTACTGTGATTAAGGTTAGAGTGTCAGGGAAATATTACTGAAATACAGTATTACAGAAGTCAATAGAGTGTGTGTGTGTGTGTGTGTGTGTGTGTGTGTGTGTGTGTGTGTGTGTGTGTGTGTGTGTGTGTGTGTGTGT
>JBBIGC010187799.1:0-14120 GCA_037576955.1 Lepidarchus adonis | reverse complement strand
TACTAATGGTACTACTACTAGTGCTGCTACTTCTACTACTACTGCTACATCTACTACTACTACTACTGCTACTAATGGTACTACTACTACTAGTGCTGCTACTTCTACTACTACTGCTACATCTACTACTACTACTACTACTACTACTATTACTTCTACTACTACTGCTACATCTACTACTACTACTACTACTGCTACTAATGGTACTACTACTAGTGCTGCTACTTCTACTACTACTGCTACATCTACTACTACTACTACTACTTCTACTACTTCTACTACTACTGCTACATCTACTACTACTACTACTACTACTACTACTACTACTACTACTACTACTCAGATTTTTCTAAAAGTCTGAGCACACCAGACTGAATTTTTTCTTGAAAGATGGGCATGTCATTGGGCGGGTCAATGGGCGTGTTCTGAGTCATGTGGTATGAGGCATATTGACGTGTTTAAATGACGTATGTTTGACACATGCTCCTGTGTTTGTGTTTAATGGCGCCTTGTGTTCTTGAGGAGAACATTTAAATTATGATAAGCTGTGCTGTGCTGTGCTGGAGAGAATTTATGTCAAAGGGCCTTAGAGATGTTACTTACGGCCTATGTGACCCCAGAGTTTAACCAGTTCTGTGACCCCAAAAACAAAACACTACTACTACTATTACTACTACTACTACTAATGCTACTAATACTTCTACTACTATTACTACTACTACTGTTACTAATGCTGCAATTGCTGCTCCTGCTGCTGCTATTACTAGTACTACTACTACTATTACTATTAATACTGCTGATACTACTACTGATGCTGCTACAAATGCTGATACTGCTACTGCTGCTGATACTTCTATTAGTAATACTACTACTACTAATACTACTGCTACAGCTACTACTATTACTATTAATACTGCTATTGCTACTACTACTACTACTACTACTACTACTACTACCACTACTAGTACTGCTACTAATAATAATATTACTACTATTACAACTGATACCGGTGCTACTACAACTGCTGTACTACTGTTTCTGCTACTACTGCTAGTACTACTAATGCTGCTGCTGCTATTACTACTACTAGTAGTAGACATAGTAGTACTAGTAGTACTAATACTACTATGTCTACTACTATTACAAATAATAATAATCATCATCATTATCATCATCTTTATCATCACCATCACCATCATTAAATTCTCAAAGCACACAAAAAGACTAAAACACTAGAACATAAAACAGTTTTACAGTGAACAGCAGTTATAAAGTGTTGGGGGAAACATTTATTCCAATCTGCTTCCATTTGTTTCAACTTTGGACATTAAGAGGTTTGAAAAAATAACAGCAGACATGTAATGCAAAATTAGTTTGTATTTTTCTAACAGGTATAAATAATAATAAAGCTTTGATAAGTTTTGATTGTTTAAAGGCCACTCTTAACAGTGAGGTTTTTATATGAAACTCATCTATTTGAAGCATGTGTTGAGTCTGTATTCCTGTTATTCTGTGGAACACTATTGCAGAGTAGAGTATAAGTATAAATAGTTAACCAAACATGGCAGAAACCAGTGATGACTGACACTGTTCTCATGAGGACGTGGTCACAGAGTAGCCACACAGTGGCATGTTCCAGTTCACACAGGAACAATAATTCCTGGAAATACTACAGAGAACCAGGGGTCACTTCTGGGCATTTATGGTTCACTCATGTGATACAGTCTTTTTCCCAAGTGCATCTCATTTCCCAATCTGCACAAATAACACCCTGTGAAATGCTCTTCCTAGCACTTCTTTAGCTGAACTCCCTTGGTGGCATCAGCACTTGAAAACGTCAGCTGGTCCACTTGAAATCTGCAAAGTGCTTCAAAGAAAACAGAGAATGGCTCTCTTGTGCAACGTTTTACCATATTAATCTACAAGTTACTCACCCCTCACAAAATCAGAATCAATTTAATGGTCAAATACACTTATATAGATGTAAGATATAAGGAATTTTGAAACTGATGCATACATAAATGGATAATACAGAATGTAAATAGACAAATAATTTCTGCCATAATAAATAACTCCAACTTTCTTTGCACATCTGAAAACATTATATATATTGTGTGTAAATCATGAATGGGCCAATAGAAATGTAACATTAGTCTGGTAGTAAAGGGATACATGCAATGGGTTTATTTAATCAAGTAGTGAAACTTTTTCATTTTGCAAAGCAGCCTACTTACTCTTTATAACAGAAAAAATATAGCAAGATCACAGAATAACCTCTGAAACAGGTAATGACCATGGGTCATCTACATATCTCTACGTCTTAGACTCATCTAGGTCCTAGATGAATGGTAAGCTGCATCTGCTGACTTCCTTTGATGAGCACTTCACCACAGTACCCTTTGTTTTGAGCTCTCTGAGATGGTCCTAGCTGTGCTGTCTTCACCACTGATCCTAGCTCTGCCTCGGCCTGTTGGAGCTTAGGCTTGCCATGGCTGTAAGCTACATGCAGATCAGTGTATTGGGACAGCTGGCGCTGGCCTGATGGATGGTGGTGCCACTGTGCTGTAGACAGCAGGAACTCTGGCTGAGAGATAAGAAGCAGCAGGGCTTTGACAAACTGGGCTTAAGCACATACTGGAAAAGGGTGGAAAATGTCCATGCAGCTCTCAGCAGTTAAGACTGACGTATAAAAAAACAACAAATATGAGAAAGCTTTCTTTATTAAAACGATGAATTTTTATAATTAAATATCAGAATAAAGGAAAAATAGCTCAAAATTAAATTGTGCAAAAATGGTTTTGGAGTTGAAATTTGTTGTTATATGTCAGCATTGGCTCCCTGAAGAATCTTTTAATTGGTAACACTTTAAACTGTTTTGTAAATGAGTAGTGTGAAGCGGCTTTTCAAATAACCACCACACAGTAAAGAAGGTTCAATTCTTCTGGACCAGGAGCTGGTTATTAACCATAAAATGCTAGCGGTTCTCTAAGACTGGTATTATCATTAACTATAATAAAGAGCCTTTGGCTTCTTGTAATATGACTTCATAAGAGTGATACTGTATGGATTTCTAGAGTCAACCCAAGAATGAATCATTCTTACCATCAACCTTGACTTTATGCTCTACTGGACGATGCTGATGTGCCTCGGAAAACCTGCAACATTCCAGCTCTTGGCAGTGGATAGAACTTCATTTTTGATTGACAGTTGGAAAGGCAAGCAATATTCCAAGCTGGCCCAGGAAAATTCCAGACTGACCTTCAACTGTGTGTGTATGTATGTGCATGCATGACACAGGAAGGGAGTGAAAGTGGGAGACAGAGTGCTCCTTCTCTTACTTTGATGTGGAGCCCAAAAATCAGCCCATGCTCTGTCTCTGTGGACATCCAGGTGGAATCAGTGAGAAGACCCAGACCCGTCTGCTCTTCTTCCTGTTCATACGACTCACCATGTCCACTTTGCACCATGGATCATATCTGCGTCTTTCAAGACTGTATCTCTCCCATAACTTTCGAGGGAAATCCTAATTTCAGTCCACATAGGTTTAATGAGTCGTAAAAGCCTCTTCACTTTTCTGGCTCGACTTTATTTAGCTCTCACTTAGAAATGACAGGGGACACATTACATAGAGTTAATAGCCCATTAAAAATCGCTACTATTCAAAGAGTGGAGTTGTAATGGTTTAAGATTTAGTGTCCATTGGATGTGGAGCAAATACAAGCTGCATTGGTCTCAGGAGTGAAGGGAGTGGGTTGGTATAACAGAGTGATGTGCATTTGAGCTGTAATTGGGCCTAAAATGTATGTCTGGCACTGAATATAGCTTCTAACATTCTGATTTCAGTCTCCAGATCTTCATCTGACAAAATGGACCAAACCTACACCAACCACAATCAGTTCAAGACTGAAACAATCCATTTTAATGATACAACATGTTACATTAGCTTTGCAACAATGATAAATGACCATCATCAAATAATCAATAAGATTCTAATTATATGCAAAAACTTCACGTCCCAATTTCACCTATTAATACATTTAAGCACTGTCCCAAAACAGCATAAGCTAATAAAACAAAGCTAATAAAACTAGGGAGGAAAATTAAAGTGCGGTACCTGCAGGTCAACATTACATAAAAGTTGTGGGAGGGTTTATGAGAAACCCAAAAACTGAACCCAGCCGGAGCCTGACAAAGAACTGCGCAATGATATCCGATACCAAGGCGCCGTCCCATCAGGTTTAACAATTATTTTAAGCTCTAGTCAGTCTACATCAAGAAGCCAGGGACCACAGGTCAGAGGGCATCGCCATCTTAACACGTAAGTGAGAATTAGTAACATCTTTTAAGTGCTTGCCCTTTTTTCTCTCTTTTCACAACTGACACTAGAGAAATGTCTTATTTTTCAGCCACACCCTGGATTTATCTTTGTGTCATTCAGTGATTGACGGCTGTAGAGCTCTCCTAAAACAACACCATTGCACATGCACTGCAGTATCTGAACCAAGAGGACAGGCCGAGGCGTCTCTCTGTCCATTCGGGAATGCTGGGAATTCTAGGTCAGGACATAGCACGACCTTATTGTAGTGACTAAGGGCTCAGGAGCCCAGCAGAGATTAGACCAGCAAAGCCAGGTCCATTAGGGGCGTGAGGCCGCACCCTTATCTTCAACCAGAACCGTCAAATATTTATGGACCAGGCCCCATTTACATCAGATCATTAATGCATAGCCTCTCAGAATATGAGAGCGGAATAGGAAGTGAAGGGGTAGAGTAAAGGAGGAAGAGAGAGTGACATGAAGTAACATTTAATGGAGAAGATGAAAGAGTGGCGCATTAAGCGCTGACTGAAGTGGAAGATTTCCCTGATCATTTAGATCATTTCACGATGTCTGAGCAGCAGGTGCTGAAGAGAGAGGCGGTGAACTAAATGGACTTGCATATCTCTGCAGATAAGGCGCATTGATCACAGAGGTGGAATGGGATCAAAAATTGGCCCTGATGTTACCATTACAGACACCAGGCATCCTGCAGTATACTCTCACATGGTACTTTATTTAGGCCGGAATAAATTGGGTTTCTAGCTTGTAACCTGATTTACACACATTAACCCAAGTAATTTAATATTTCTAAATGGTTCTTGGCGAGGGTTAGGGATAGGGTTGAAATCCTTCCAATGAAATTTCTCCTTTTCAATGTGTAGGCTTTCTTATATTTTTGAAAGAAAAAAAAAATAGCAAAAAAAGCGCCATCCATTAGTTTCATGGTTGCAAACATGGTTATTCCATAATATTGCTCCAGCAAACTTTTCAGTAGAATAATTCTTTTAAGAAACATTCATGGAAAGGTTCTTTGGGAAACAGCACATGGTTCTGTTATGGTTTCACCATCATACGTAATAAACTAAGCTGCTGAAAATGACCAAATCCTAAACTTTTACCTCAACCTACTGGTGCAGCAAAGGCAGTGATCTTTCTTTTTAATAAAATTTACCATTATAAATAATCTGCATCGCTGGGACCTTTGACCTCTGAGAGAGGGGTTTGTATTTGTATTGTGTGCGCAGACAGATTCATTAGGAAAGCAATGTGTATTAACTGGTCTCTCTCTCTCTCTCTCTCTCTCTCTCTCTCTCTCTCTCTCTCTCTCTCTCTCGTCTTCATGACTGGTCAGATTTCTGCTGATACATATTGGGAAGTCTGAGCCTCATTTTTTATGTCAGAGAGTGTTTTGCTGTAATAGATCTGAGTTTATTAAGATCAGAGAACACCTGAGAAACCATTATGTTTGTATTTTGCTCAAAGCTGCAGGTGAGGCCAGCACGAGGTGATGCGTTGGGACAGGTTTTGACGTTTTTCGTTCTGAAATAGGTCAAGCATGAAGAAGCCCACCACTCATCTGTGCTCTAAAGCTTAGTGAAGCATGGGTCATTCACTTAATCAGGCTATTGTGTTGGCTTAATTGTATTTAATATCAGTTGGTAACTCTAGCTTTGCTGAGGTCTGAGAGTGACCTTATGACTCTTTGCACTGATCAGTGTTTTACTCAGCTGGAAGATGATGTACCCTTATGCACTGGTGATTAAATATTTTATCTGTGTAATTATTACATTTATTACGCTCTACTACACAAAAGGTTAGTTGCAATATGTTTATTACATGGGCAGAAAATGTTTCCCGGACACAATGTAGGAAAATCTTGCTCTTTATCTTTGCAATGTTGTGGAAAAAAGTACAAGCTAGTTTTTATTTCACCTAAACAATGAAAAAGCTAAGAAAAACAGACCGAGCCTGGGTAAACAGGGGATAGACTTGGCTGGGCTAAACAGCAGGAAGACAATAGTAAAAGACAAATTGGCAAAACTAATGGTTAGGGTGAATGCTAATTGGTAGTACTAGGAGTGTAAGCAAAGCTGGTCAACAGGAAAGGCTGAAACAATGAGCTAATGCCATGCAGGAGAGATAAGGTGTGACTCAAAGTGCAGCAAATAAAGGCTAATAGCATAAGTGCTTAAAGGACAAAGGCTACAGCCAACAGCAATAACCTAAGAGTATACAAAGAAAGGTAAAGACAAAACAAAACAAACAGCTGAGGTAAGGCAAGACAAATGAGGAACATCTAAGACATGGGTGATCAGCTCTGGTCCTGAAGATCTACACCAGAGAGTTCAGAACCATTTGATGCTAGTAGCTCACTCCATCCGCCCATTTTGACACCTTTTCCCAGCAACCCTAACTATTAAAGTCTTGTTTGTATGTACGTATGCATGCATGTATTTATGTATTTATGTATGTATGCATGTATATTTGTATGTATGTGTGTATGTTCATGAAGTATTTATGTACATATGCATCTATGTACAGCGGGAAGAATAAGTATTTGATGCTTCAGCAGTTTTATAAGTAAGGGTATTTCTAAGTGGCTATTGACACAAAATTTGCACCACATATCAATATCAACCACTCGGGTAGAACTTCAGGGAGACCTTGCATCAGCAGGTGCTGTTGCTTTAAAGAAAACCATATGCAATGCAGTAAACCACCATGGCATCCATGCACGCTCACCACGCAAGACTCCATTGCTGAACAAAAAGTATGTTGGGGCTCAGTTGAAGTTTGCGAAACAGCATTTGGAGAAGCCTGTAGATTACTAGGAGACTATAGTATGGTCAGATGAAAGCAAAATGGAACTTTTTTGGCTGTCATTCTACACACCATGTTTGGAGAAGAAATGGCATTTTGAAGCAACAGTACCTGCTGATGCAAAGTCTTCCTGAAGTTCTGCCCGAGTGGTTCTTGAATCTTGGTGAACTCTCCTGATTATTCTTGGACTCCTCAGACAGGAATCTTACATGGAGCGCCTGATCATGTCCGGTTTATGGTAATAATGGCCCCCACAGTGCTCACAGGAACATTCAGAATTCTGGAAACGCACCTATAACTATTCCTATCACAATGCTTTTCAAGTTCTTTGCTTTTACCAATCATGAAGTCTTTCCTGTATGCCTCCTGGGTAATGAGAAGCCTTTATAGGCCATCAATTAAAGCAGCTGATATCAATTAGTACTGATAGGAGGCTGGGTTTATCTCCCAATACTGACAGATTTCAGGTTTCCTGGCTTTCTATGCCATTTTGCACCTTGTTATCTTCATGTGTTCAATACTTTTTTCCTGTTTTTTTACTTTATTACACATAACTAAATTTATGGACTTAAATATTTAGATGTCTTTGCATGAATTAAATACTTGAGTTGATATTGATATGTGGTGCAAATGTGTCAATAGCCCACTTACCCTTTCTGATAAAAATGCTGATGCGTCAAATACTTATTCTGCCTGCTGTATGAATGTATGTACATATGGATGAATTTATTTATGTATTTATGTATGAATGGATGCATGTACAGTATCTCACAAAACACACCTCACATTTTTGTAAATATTTTACACTTTGATACAACACTTTGATACAATGTAAAGTAGTCAGTGTACAGCTTGTATAATAGTATAAATTTTCTGTCCCGACAACCATGCAGACCAATATAATGTGCAGTGTATGGTATGAGCACTGACAGGCTGACCCCCACCCCTACAACCTCTGCAGCAATGCTGGCAGAATTCATACGTCTATTTTCAAAAGACAACCTCTGGACATGACACCTTGCATTTGCACTCAACTTCTTTGGTCGATTATGGCAAGGTCTGTTTTAAGTGGAACCTGTCCGGTTAAACCGCTGTATGGTCTTGGCCACCATGCTGCAGCTCAGTTTCAGAGTGTTGGCAATCTTCTTATAGCCAAGGCCATCTTTGTAAAAAGAAAACTCAAAGATAAACCACCCCATGTTATTTGCCACAGTGTTACTGAATTTACAGATCTAAAGTAAAAGCATCTAATTCGGCCCCTGGAAGCTTTTGCAACTCTATACCGGTAGTGACAATATACTGTTGAGCGTGAACAATTAAATTGTTAACATTTTGAACCGATATCGTGCTGCAGTGCAAGTCCTACGCAGCAGAATTTAATTACTTTATCTGAGAGCAATAATACATTACAAAAGCATGTCCAACATTATCAAGAGCAAAACAGCTCAGGTCGCATGTATAACGCAACTGATGGATTAAAGTTAAATGATCATTTTACAGCAGTACATTAAAGCTTGAATTTAGTCTTTTTAGTTAAAATTCTGTGACTTACTATAACACTTACACAATTTCTGGATTTTAAATTATTCATTTTTTCACTTTTTCCTTTTCCTGAACAGCATTTATGCAAAGTAAAGGAAAAATGGTATTGAACACTTCTGGTGTATAACACTGATATAAGAAAAAATAATTATAATATCTTAGGACCAGTGAACACTCTCTCTCTCTCTCTCTCTCTCTCTCTCTCTCTCTCTCTCTCTTGCACGCATGCACACATGCACACACACACACTGTTACCAGGGTGCACTGCATGTTTTGGTTAGAGGTCCAGGGAGCATGAGAAACTGTGGCTGAGAGGTTTTGAGACTCAGACCTGGGGCCTTTTGGAAAGTCTGTCACAGTGTTGTCTCGCACTGTGAGTGAGACAGCAGTGGGAACAATACCCTCCATGCCCAGCTGTGTGAGAATTAGGGTGAAAGCTAATGCCAGTGCAGAGTACAAGGTGGCAGACTTCAGTGGCTCTGTGAACAGGAAATTCACTCTTAAACCTGATTGTTCCTCATGTGACTGATTGATTGCCAGAACTGATAAGGAAGTAGAACTGTTTCATTTCTACACAGAGAACTGTAGCAGGGTGTGTCCACCTTTTTTCTCCAGCTATTAAAGGTACTTATCTGTGGCTTAGACAAATATTTTCATCATTTTGTTAAAAAAAAACAAAAAACAAAGTGTAAACACAGGACATGTTTAATAAGGCTTTCTTACTGTTTCTTTCCTTGTTTTTAATGATTTGTACAAGAACAAGGGGCAAGATTAAGAAGGCTTTATTGGGTTTGCATGTACTTCCTATTGTGTACCAAACAATGCAAAATCTTACATCAGAAATAATGAATAGTGTTACACACTGGTAAAGAAAAGGGGCATGGAAATGTGCTGGATCTAGGACAGCAGAAAAAACATGCTATATATTTATTTAATTCTTTTATAAGTGTTGTTGTGCTCCTTTAAACAAGCATTTAGACTAAATAATGCTCTGAGTGTCCTATTTTGAACAGATATTTAAAACAAACATTATTTATTGTAGAACACAATGACAGTTTCCCACAGGGTACACTACTACTCTGAAAAAAAAAAGTTGCAAATAAGTACTACATGAAATTATTCTAAAAGTCTAGTACTTTGCAACTTTACAGGTTTTGAATAATTAAATGAAAAGTTGTAAAATAATATTAATAAAACTAATATTGAAAATAATGATGACTTATACAATAATAATAAAATATCATTATAATTGTTGTTGTTGGTTGTTATTACATTAGTGGTAGTAATAATGTATATTTTTTATATGATGACAGTAATAATAATACAAATAATAATAATGAGCAAATATATTTATCAATAAAATTTATAGAAACAGTACTTTGGATGATTTTATAATAACACAGAAAGCTGTATAGCAGCATACATTTTCAAATTAATACTACTTTTGAAATATTATTTCAAAAGTAGTAAAATATTCTAGAAACATATTTCACTGATTTTCCAATTGAACAGAAATAACAGGAATCAGCCTATGGCAGAAGTATATGTAATATATAGTTGCAGGAACATGTAATAGTTACAGTATAAGGTTTTAGGATGAATCATTGAGTCTTGAAAATTATTTCATGTGTTGGGGAATCTTCATGACCTTCAGCTTTGTACATGTTGTTCTTGCTTCTACAGGATTGATCTGCCTCCAACACACAAACCACCCCCTCCCTACAGCGAGAGACCCCCAGCCATCCCTCTGGCCTCTCAGGCCCCACAGGTAGCCTCAGCCTCTCAGGTGAGTTCTCTGGGGCGTCTTGGTGCAGATGAGATGGGCAGAAGTTGTGAGAAGATAGGATTTAGAACTTGATGTGTGTTCTCTTATTATAACTAATGGTTATCTATTCACTGTTCCCTTTTAGCTGCTCGTTGCCTCCATCTGTCTTCTATTGTTCATCTCTTTGTGGACTCCATTCACTCTTATCTGTCTCTTTCACTCTCACCCCTCCTCCCAGCACTTGCACATTATCTCTCTTCTTCCAATCATATTAAACAGCAAATTTCAGTGTTTATCAGCCCCGACACTCGAGAGAGCAGCTAATAACGGCTTTGCTCTTAGTCACACACGGACATGAACTGTGGGGAAATGTTCTGACTAATGTGGAGACGTTTTCTGTGACATGTACTTTGGAAAATACGAGCACTGTCATTTATTAGACTCTCATTATTGTGTATGACACTGTATGGGTTTCACATTCAGCATTTCTCCATCAAATGTGAAGAAAAACTATCATTAAAAACCATTGTTTTGTTTTTTGTTTTTTTACACTGGGTTTAGTTCAGTTCCCTTTATTACCACAGTACAGTTCAGCTGTGACCACATGTGCTGTGTTGATGCCGTGACTCAGAATTATAGATTATCATTAACACAGGTCAAGAATGTAATACTAATGATCTGACTAGTTTCTGAAGATTTCATGATCAATCATAAATATACACTGTAAACTGTAAATGCTGAGTTTACTTTAAAGAGTTTTTCTCTTCTGAAATTTACATTTCAATGGTTTGGTCCAAAAAAGTGAGCAGTTTTCCACATTTGCTCAGTCCATTTTAAATGAGCTTTGGCCCAAAGAAGACATGGCAGTTCCAGGTCATGTTCAGGCTTCATCTTCTTTGCATGATAGAGCTTTAACCTGAGTTTGTGACTGACACTGTGAACTGTGTTCCTGAACCCATGCAGTGATGCCCATGACAGAGTCATGCCTCTTGTTAAAGTAGTGCGCCCAAAGATCATGGACATCTAATACTAATGTCCCTTGTGCACAGAGAATTCTCCAGATTCTCTGAATCTTTTGATGATATTATATACTCTAGATGATGAGTTATTTAAATTGTTCTTTAAAGAACATTATTCTGAAGTTCTGAAACAGTTTATAGACACTTTTTTGCAGATTGGTGAACCTCTGCCCAACTGACTTCTAAGAGACCCCGTCTCTCCAAACATGATTTTTATAATAGAGTGCTGTTAGGGCCCTTTTTATTCTGTCCCAACCCGACCCGAACCTGAACAGAGCAGTAACCGAGCCCGATCCCGATCCCGATCCCGATCCCGATCCCGATCCCGATAACTATTTCTTTCGTACATCTCCCATGATGCTTCAGCTTTGGCTACGGTTACTGAATGAAGTGTTGTCATGGCTACGCTGACATGGCGATGAAACAAATCCCCCCGTACTGGGAAAAAGCAAATGATCCAGTGTGACGTAGTGTACGCCCTACTTTTAATTAACATTAAAAAGTATTGTATTTTTTTATTAAGAAATACTTTTACAATTTCATCATGTGAGACAGATCTTTTGTAGCTTCACTGTGTATTAGCCTTTACTGTTTTAATGATCAAAAGTTTTTGTGCTGACGTGACCGAACCCAAACCCGACCCGAACCCGAGTAACCATTGTGAAATATTTCTCCAAACCCGACCAGTTGCCAATTAACCTAATTAATTGCCAAATGTCCCTTCAGCCATTTCTTTTTAGTACCACTTTTCAAGCCTCTTGTTGCCCCACACAAAACCTTTTGTCATCTTTGCATTCTGTTTTTATTTACACTTTTACACAGCTTTTTGGAACTGGGGTTGTACTTAGTTGAGTTATAACAGAAATCAGTTTATTAAAACAAATTCTGGCTCAAAAGCATTTGGGTGTAACAGTTTGCCCTGCATTGTCCTTGTTCCCTGTCTCTTATAATTCCTTAGGCTTGTGTGCTTCTCAGTATGTTCACCTGTCAGTAACCCATCCTTCTTCAAGTCCTCATTCATGACAGAAGACCAGACCTGCAGTATTTGTTGGCACATTTATGAACTGTGTTTGGGCGACATGTATCAATGGCTCAGTAGTAGGAATGAAGCTAACCCGTAAGAGGGCCACAAACTGTTTCGCCAGCTTCAGCTTGCCCTCGCAATGTGCTGGAGTTTCCTGCTTCTGTGCCAGCTCCCAAGCTCCCAAGTTCAGTCTCTGTTTAAGTTCCTGTCCAGTTTCTTTTTCAGTCTCCTTTGCCTCCAGTCCAGTCACCTCTTTCCCCTGTTTGGTTCCCTGTGTCCTGTCCCAGTCAACTTTATTGCGGGTTTTTGTTTGTGGCGAGAGGAATCTGTAATGTTGTGCCATGAGTTACCTTTGTTCTCCTTCTTTGTCTACTTTTCTGTCCTTGTTTATGTCCCAAGTGCTTTTGACTATGTGATCTGGTTATTGTTATAGTTCCTTGTTTTGTTTTTATTTAAAGTTTGATAAAGTTGAATAAACTTACACATATATCCTGCTTCAGCACATACATCCTGTGAAGAACAACAGTTCAGCCTCAGGGCAGAAGTGCCAAGCGTTGAAGAGTGTTTTAAAATCTTCTCACTTGTTACATCACTCACTACAGTTCCAAACTGTGTCTGGTGGCAATACATCTGCACATGAAGCTTCAGGAACTTCGTGAAAGGGTTGTCATGGTCAACCAGATGCACAAGATTATAAATAACACTGTGTGTAATGAGTGGATTGAAGCTACAACCTCTGGGCTCTGGAACAGTGAAAACATGTTCTCAGTACTGATGAATGACGCTTTACTATCTGGCATGCTGATGGACAAATCTGGGTTTGGTGGATGCCAGAGGAACACCTCCTACCAGATCACATAGTGCCAACAATCAGCTCGTTTTATACAGTGCAGATTTAAAAGCTATAAACCAGGCAACAATTTGAAACTTTTCTACAAGCAAATTATTTTTAAATGCTTTATTTTTGTTGATAATAACAACGTATTTATTCAAGGAAAAATTCTATACTGTAATGTAGCAAGGGTGTTCAGTCTTCCAAATGATTTGTAGATTTGTATTCCAGTCAAGCAGAAGCACACCTGATTACACTTGTTTATTCAATTACTTCCACCAGTTGGCCTTGTGAGATTCTTCTTTGCTGCAATGAAAACTTGCAGCCACACTGGCCCTTTGTGGATGTGATTAGGCAGATGTGATTTCTAGGTAATGTTGTTAAATAGTCTCAAGGTGTGATGGATTTTTTAAACGATTCCCTAACCCTAACCCACCTAACCCTAACCCTAACCCACCTAACCCTAACCCTAACCCTAACCCACCTAACCCTAACCCTAACCTTAACCCACCTAACCCTAACCCTAACCCTAACCCTAACCTTAACCCACCTAACCCTAACCCTAACCCACCTAACCCTAACCCTAACCCTAACCCACCTAACCCTAACCTTAACCCACCTAACCCTAACCCTAACCCTAACCCTAACCTTAACCCACCTAACCCTAAACCTAACCCTAACCCACCTAACCCTAACCCTAACCCTAACCCTAACCCACCTAACCCTAACCCTAACCCACCTAACCCTAACCCTAACCCTAACCTTAACCCACCTAACCCTAACCCTAACCCTAACCCTAA
>JBBIGC010187772.1:0-14122 GCA_037576955.1 Lepidarchus adonis | reverse complement strand
GTATGAATCTATACATGTGCATAAATGGACACTCGTCCATACAATATAATAAAATAAATACAGATATGAACTAAACTTTATAAGCATAAAAATATGTTCCACTTATGCTTAATACCGTACAGTGTTCACTGGTTTCTCATTGCAAAATCCGCCAGGAAATCTGCCCTGTAAACACGTGTACATTTCATCCATTGCTTTCCCCACTCAAGTGCTTCTTTACCTCAGGGCTCTCGCCACCTTTGTACAGCATGACCTCCACACACCCTCAGTCACCAACAAAGGCAAGTCTATGCTCTGCAGGACCCACCGCCCGCCAGTCATGTGACGCTTCAGTTCTCACTAACCTGGCAGATTTAGGTCACAGCAGTGTGCTTGTCTGTAGAGCGGGTGCTGGCTCGACTGATAATATTCGGTATGTAAAGTGAAGTCGCCAGGGAAATGGGTCACTTTCGGTGTTTTGAAGGAATATGTTTATCTAATAAGCTATGGATAGATTACTGGAGCAAAGTCTGCAAAAGCTTTGGCTTCCATTCTTGCTGATAAAGCAACAGATCTTTGACCGTCATTAAAAAACTTCTTTTGCTCCACAACAGAGGAGTAGATCGGGTCACATGGCCTGTAAACCTTAATGTCTGCATATACCAACAGTAGCATTTTCCACAGCGCCATAAAGAAGTGACACACCCTGAAGCTGTACAGTTATCAGTTATGAGAAGGGAGCTGACCCAGCCCTTAAACGACACACTTTGACATAGAACATCTTTCCAGCAAGTTTGACTCCATCTTGCCCATTTCTGCTCCTTCTTGGCCAGACCACCATTTCTACTCTGAGAGTCAATCCCAAAAAGTCAAGAAAACTGATGGGGGCGGCCTCAGCTCTTTAACCAATCGTTCCTAGAGGACTCGTGTGTAAGAGGCTTGATATAAAGATCCTGGCCTGTAGTGTGTGGGGGTACATTCCCTTTCACAAGCCTCTAACACTCAAAACATGCAGGAAGCAGCTGAGCTACTCAGCTAACACACACTGCTGCTGCTCTGAAGCTCTACGTGCACAATGGACTGAACACGCAAAAGGTACGAACACAAATCTACATTTACTAGAGAATTAACTCTTTTTAATAAGATACCGCTCAACATTTTTACACTGTATGAAGACGAGATGGTAAGAAAGGTCTACGACGCTGACAGTGCTACATCGCTAAGCTAACCCTGAAACAATGGCACCATAAAGACTTTGTGTGATAGAAAAACATATCTGAGTGGAGTGAAGACCTATTTTAAAGTTAAAGAAACAATGGTTTGCAAATTAAAAACACTTAATTTTTTACAGAACCTTTACATTAAATAGTATTGAATATTGTTAAAATGTTCTTCAAACTATTGTAATGGTCCTGGGCAGCTCCCATTGGCTGGGAGGGAGGAATGCATAATGGGAGTGGGGAAATTATGGGGTTCTGTGCTGTTTGTGTGTTGTTCTATGCTTTCTGTGATATGTGTGTGTGTTAGGAACAGGAGCAACAGTGAACAGTTGGTGTGTGTTCTTGTGGGAGTGAGCTGATGGTGGATGTCCAGATTTACCATGGATGTAACAAGTGTGGTAAATGATAACTGGGTGGGTTTGGCCATCCACCATCATGCCTCGCTCACAGGTTAATGCGTGTGTGTATTCTAGCCTCTGGGGGGCGCACCGGTAACAGGTTAGTCTTTCTAAAGACTGGTACAAGCTAGCAATAAAAACCCGGCCAGTTCCTACTGGTTAAAAGGCATTACTGTGTGCGAGTGTGTCATTAGTGGCTCTCTCTCTCTCTCTCTTAAGAACCATTACATTATTTTATTTCCATAGTTTCTAAATATGCATTTTCGTGACTCACCTTTGTGACAAAAATCAGATCAGCAGTTTTTTAATAGACTATTTTATATGCTTTATATGTTTTAATGTTTATCTCTTTTGCTGTGTCATTCTTTAAAGATCCATCAGAAGGACCGCCCCTTTCTGTGCTAGTGGCATGGGGTTGTGTTTATGTACAAAACATGACATGAGTCTTATGAAGCCACCGTGTTGTCATTTAGCTCAAACCTGTCTTGTCAATCATGCAAAATTCACAATAACCTTCAGCCATTGCTCCAATGAGACAAATGCAGATATTGTTGTACACAAATAGGGAAAGTTATATATGCTACTGAGCCAGTTATGATCTATTTTACTCTGTATATTTGATTTAAAAAATAATTGTGATGCATGTAAAGGTTTATACCAAGTTGGTACAGTAACACACTTTTTGTAAATCGTAAATTGTCATCCACTCTTCCACGTAGAACACTACTAGGTTTGCAATATTCTTGCACAACAACATCTACCCACCATCTTATATAGAGCTGAGCTATATTCTGGTTCATTGTCTCTTTTCAAGCTTTAGTTTCTTGGTTGTGGCTTGGTTTTGGTTTCTATTAGCATTAGCATGGTTAGCATTTCTATTAGAGTCCAGTTGTTACATTTATCACCTGGTGCTACTCCACCCTAATGCCAAACAAGTCCACCCGGAGAATGAACAGCTGGACAGATGTTACTTTCCCTTTTAACCAAACATACATTCAGAGGTTTTAGCCAATTAATTATATTTTTCATATTTCTAAAATGTTTCTGGTTCATATAAATGTTCTTTTGCATACTTCAGATGTTGAATACTATCATGAGGTCTGAAGAAATGTGTCAATCTGATGGCTTTACAGTAAACTTTACAGTATATGCGTGTCAGTTATTCAGTTGACTTGTTCTTGACGCTTTACATTTTATTATCACTTGTTAAACCTACTTCTTGATGTATTTAGAGTGTCATCAGCGAACTGTTTGTTGACAAACTCAATCTCTAAGAGCTCTGCGTCATCAGGGATTAAGCATCCTTCTGCTGTGGCATTAGTGCTTAAGACCAGTTGTGTGTTGGAGGTTAAGGCCTTAATATTTGAGCATACATAGTGTTGCGTAAAGCATTGTGCAAGCCTTTGTGTAAAATTCAACATTTATCATAAAGCATCATAATCTAGTCTTATTGTGTAAACAATGGATGAAGATATGATAAAATGCTACGTTAAAAGGACCCAAAAGCCATTCCAGATCCCTCACTTTAAAAACTACATTTGGGTTCAAAAGTCTGACACCACTTTAAAATAAAGTGTTTTTTTGTGAACCTGGTAATAAACAAACTTTAATAAACTCAAATTTTATGTAACATTACGTAAATATATCAATGATTGTACTTTCCACTCAGATTGTTATGTTTCTATTGTAAAATCATGTATTATATGAATAAAATAATTAAATTATGACAAATAGAAGCATTTTTTTTTTTTTTTTTTTTTAATATAGATAGAATATAGATAGATAAATAGAAGCATTTTAACTTTTGCACTCTAGGGTTAGGGTTTGATATTTTGTACATTATACCGAGGTATATTTACAAGTGAAAAAATACCTTTTATAAAAATGGTGAAAAAAAATTATTATTATTATGTAAAATAAAATGATGAAAAAGACCAAAATGGAGAACAGAACAGGTAAAATTATGTAAAATATTTTATATATATAATATATAATTGTGTATTTACATATTTACTTATTCTATATATACAAATATATATACTTATTTGTAAAGCATATTGATCATAATATATAATAACACACAGTTCACATCAGTACCCTGCCATTCAATAATAATTCTTATCATAATTAGGAATAACTGGCAAATCATTATGATTCTGTGGTTTAAAAAAGTCATGAATCTTCTATAGACTTTTCTTGGGGCCTTTCTTATTTTTTTTTTTACATTTATTTATGTTTTTAACGAGGAGAATTGGTGAGAACCCATTGTCCATAACAGTATATGCTTTATTGAACTCATTACAAATGAGCAAAATACCAACTGCAAACTAGGGAGACATTTGACATGTGTTCTGTGTTCTGTGTCCTGTGTCCTCTCGCAGGTTATTCTTAGAGGTTGTGGTGGTGTGTTTTGGCTAAGCAGAAGAAGTAGGTCAGACTGTGAGTGGGCTCTATTTTAAACAATGATGTCAATTATATATTTATAAAAAGAAACATAATGATCTACTGAAATAGCCCATGGATTGGTGCATAGCAGTGAGCTGTACATTATTCATGAAATAATGTGGCATCTTCAAACCAAACTTCACGGCAACACTTAGCGATGGTAGTTGTGTAAATTACGCAGCACAAAAAGTAAAGCATGAGTAATGAGTTTTTATAAAACTGTGAGACATACTACAGTCGTCTGTTACACAAAGCCACCAGACGTATCAGATATTTATAGGGTTGTGTAGTGGAACAGCAGCAGTCAGTGTGAGGATCAGCATTGCTGTGTAGATTATAATTTAAAGATAAAGATAAAGATTCTTTATTGTCATTGTAACGGAGTACAACGAAAAACACAATAGACAAAAAATAGACAAAAAATAGACATAAGGTGCAAGTACAAGTACAGTATGATCATTTCAATTATTTAAATTATTTAGTACTGGAATGAGGTATATATATATATATATCGGTGTATATACCCGCACATATTGTATACAATATAATTTACGGTTACTACTGCACACCCCAGAAACTGATTAACTGCATAACTAGAAATTTGTGAACCTAGAAAATTATCCTGGGGAAAGAGACCCTCTTTTACACAGAAAAATAAGTTAAATTGGCATATCATTTATCTGTTTTATTTTCTTGTTCATTCAAATATGTGTTTAAATATATATACCTGTATGGCCTTTGGTGTAGCAGCTGCAAACCACTGTATGTCCATCTACAGGAGAAAGGGATGGATATAAAATTACATTATGAACAAAAAATCTTATTACAAACAGATGTCTCTGTTTAAAAGATATTAAGAATGAGTCATTCAGTTATTTCTGCGCTAAATCCTGCCATGATTAATGCAGAAACATTTTACTGGTTTTGAGTCTGTGCATCAGTTTTTTGTCCACTAGCTTAAGATTTTTTCTTTATTGCGGGAGTGGTGTCTACTAATCAGTAGTAAGTTAACCAGTAAGTTAAATTTTAATTTTATCTCAGATAATGAAAGCTTAACAGTCATTCAAGTTGAATAATTTCTGTGCCTGATTTACACTGTGCATGAGAACCAATAGTCAATAATCAATTAATTTCAATAGCATTTCTTACAACAAGCAGCTGGGTTTAAGCTCCTAATGAGGAGACCAAGCGTGACAGAGGCATAGAAAAGCTGGAGGAAGAAACATGGGAAACAACCAGGGCACAAAAACAAGAAGCCATCCATCAGCTATAACAACAACCAAAAGAATAGAGACAGTCTTAGTTCTAGAATCCTGTTGCTATGAGTGATAGCGATGGGAAGTTCGGATCATTTTACCGACTCGGACCTTTGAGTCTCGTTCAGCAAAATGAACGAATCTTTTTTCGAGTCATCTCGTTCATTTCAGCAAAATATAATTAAAATATTACCTGTTACCTCCTAACACATCTACTGATCACACACACGCTGATCACACTACAAACAAGACTAAACTATAATGCTATAAGAAACAGAAAATATTAATTAATTGTTTACCTGCGTCTTTAATCTATGATTCGCTCACCTCGCCTCATATCTGACAAGCTTTCAGGTTCGAGTCGTTCATTCATCACGTTTCAGCCCCATAAACTTAACCTACGCAGCCTGAGCCGGAAACAGAATTGATTCGTTTATCTCTCAAGTCTTCGGGTTTGAGTCGTTCATTCATCACTTGACCCCATAATGTTAACCGAGGCTGTGACGATGAACAAACGACTCGAAAAGCAGAAGACTCGAAACAGGTGAATTAATAATCCCAATACAGAAACTATAGGATGTTGCTGCCCATGCGCGACTGAACGATTCACTCCCACGAGACGACTCGTTATTCTCGAGTCACATTAAAGATTCTGTAGTGACTGTGGGGAATGGGGTTTGCCCTCATTGGCTGCCTCTGCGGTAGTGGGCGCGCAGAGCATCATGGGGGTATTGTTGTGTTGGGGTTGGGAGATTGTGTTGGGTTTAAATGTCGTGTTTAGCGGGTAAGTTGTGTTATGGGTGATGTGTGTGTCATTGTGTTTGTGGGCTTGTTCTGCTCAGTGTGTCTGTGTCCACCATGGACGAGAAGAGAAGTCATTCTGATATGGTGACGCGGCCGCACTGAGCAGAGAGAAGCTCAAGCAGTGGTTGTGTTGTGCTGCTCTGAAGCAAGGGGGCGCACGGGTTCCTTTAAGTCTTGTTAAAGGCTGGTAAAATAAGGGTATTGGATGCTGTCCAATTTGCATCCAACCCTTGTGTCGAGCCCTTCCTTCGTAGTGGACTTGGTTCCCTCAAGTTCACGACAATTCATTCAATATGAATGAATCGCTCAAGAACGACCCATCACTAATGAGTGAGTTTTGTGATGCTGCTTGTGACTTGTGCCTTTTTGCATCTTTCCATATACTGTGTCATTGAATTATGCTGCAAGAGATAATAACAAAATTTGGCACAAATGTCGCTCTAAAGCAGTGTTTTCTGCGGAAGCCATTATAAAAGTCACCTAGGATGTTTCTCCTTACAGCTAGAACATTTTATATCATTATAGCGATTCTCTGGGAGGGAGAACCACCAACTGACCTTCCGCACACAAGCCACATCGCTTTCAACCAACCAGGAAGTTGCCCAGACTTCATTATTTGCTCAACCAGTCTTTACAAAGACCAACCTGTACCCTGTGCGCCCCTACTGGCTAGGATGCACACGGACATGAACCTGTGAGCAAGGATGGTGATGGATGCCAAACCCACAGAGTAATCATTTACCATAATCGTCACATCTATGATGAGTTTGGACATCCATCACCAGCTCGCTCCTACCAACACAGTAGCACTCCCAATGTCACAAACACTGCCTCACAATCTCACCCGCTCCCTGCAAACACAGAACAATGCAGAACACCATAAACAATGCAAACTGTGAGCTCCCATGATGCTCTTCTCCCCCACAGCCAATGGCAGACACCCAGGACCACTACATTATGTTAGCCTCAAGCTAACAGTGGCTAGTGCTACTGTAGGTGCAGCCTGTAGCATGTGGCTTTTGACATGAGACAGATGAACACAAAACCTGCTCAACGCTGTTCTTTAGCTTTAGCATAAGAATGTCTACAGCTGAGATTTAATTAGCTCCCTGCTTTCTGTACAGAGTCCTACACAGGTCATGAAACTATGCGTCTAAATATTGCTATAAACATCAGTCTTGCAGCTGAGGATAATCTTCCATTAAACAACACAGTAGTTGCTTGGATAAAGTATTTTCTCACGATCTACTTATTAATTAAATAGGGAGTAGCCCAACTTTCTTCATGCCATTTTTTCGCAGTGCAGAACTTTCCTCACTTATTTGCTAATGACAGTGGAGCGCACATGAGCAGTGCCCCCAGCTTTGAACACATTCTCACATCCCTGTCCTACTCTAAAAACACCAAACCTAACTTCATGAAATATTTAAATCTGTCATGTATGAAAATATAGACATTTGATCACTAAAATTTACAAATTTTACAAATTCTACTTGAAGTATATGGATCATAAATATTGCTGCAGCCATTAGACAGAGGTCAGGTTACCACGTGCCTTGTTAACATCTGATTGGTTAGGGTTTTTCTTGGTTTCTTTTGTTTTGTTGCGTGTTCAAGTTCAGGAAGCTGTCAGCAGAGTTGCTGCTGAACGTTGGAGCGGCCTAAATTGAGGCTCCTCTAACTCCAACTAGCGATCCTAATATCGTTTGCAAAAATCTAACAACCAATGAGAGCTAAGGGGCGTGTCTAATTTTGTTAATTAGTGCTCGGGCACGCGCTGCAACATAAAGTCATGTTTTTCACAGTGGTAAACAAGCCTGGACGAGGACAGAATTAATGAATTAATGAGTTTCAGCAGCTCACATAAGATAAAAGAAACAATTTTAAAAAGTTAAAGGTGACCCCTGGTGCTTAAAGTGAAAGTACACAATAATCCTTATTATCCCACTTCAGTGACATAAACATTCTTCAAGGAATCACCAGTATTTTGACATTTTTTCAAACCGCAACAATGCTCAGAAGACACTAGTAATGGGAAGTTCGGATCATTTTACCGACTCGGACCTTTGAGTCTCGTTCGGCAAAATTAACAAATCTTTTTTCGAGTCATCTCCTGCATTTCAGCAAAATATAATTAAAATATTACCTGTTACCTCCTAACACATCTACTGCTTACACAAACGCTGATCACACTACAAACAAGACAAATCTATAACGCTATAAGAAACAGAAAAGATTAATTCATTGTTTACCTGCGTCTTTAATCTATGATTCGCTCACCTCGCCTCTTATTTGACAAACTTCCGGGTTTGAGGCGCTCATTCATCACGTGACCGCTCGTAACGTTAACCTACGCAGCCTGAACCGGAAACAGAATTGATTAGTTCATCTCTCGAGTCTTCGGGTTTGAGTCGTTCGTTCATCACGTGACAGTAACGTTAACCGAGACTGTGACGTGATGAACGAACGACTCGAAACAACAGAAGACTTGAAACAAGTGAATTAATCGTCCCAATACAGAAACTATAGGATGTTGCTGCGCATGTGCGACTGAATGAATCACTCCCACGAGTCGACTCGTTATTCCCGAGTCACATTAAAGGTGCGTTCAAAATGAACGAATCGCTCAAGAACGTCCTGTCACTAGAAGAAACTGGAGATTTACTGAGATTTTAAAAATCTGATGTGAGGCCTCCATGAATAAAATGTGTTGCTGTGGGCATGAAGTACCTGGAAATAAGGAAATTCATCAGGTTGTAATAATAAAACATAACAAAAAGTTTCCCACAGTCTAATTGCATTATATAAGAACTTAAACACTGTCATGAGAAATCAGTGATCAAACTCAGAAGATCCTTTCAGTAAGTGAACAAAACTAATCCAGGCTAAGTCCAACTGAAAGGATGATAATTTAATAATTGAATTATAATTGAATGCTACTCACATATATAAAATAGCGTCAGTACTGATTAAGATACTATCTATATAAAACAGTAGTATTCAAACACTCCTATTTCCATCAGGATATTAGAAGTTGCAGAAGAAAAGCTAGAAAATACTAATAATGGTAGTAATTAAGTCACATAAATGACCTTTTTTACTTGACATACTTAACTGCTTTTCTGAAGGGTTGGGAGAAGTTGTTTGGCGGCCCTTTGGTACACTTGAGATAAGAAGAGATAGCGTGTATCTAAATTCAACAGGTTTATTTTGTGTCAACACTTTTTTGGCTATTTTTAGTGTGGTGTGGGACTGGGACTTCCACGCAGTGGACCTTGCCCGGTGTGCTCACTGAATTCTCAGCAAATCAAGGATAAACACATCCTGTTTTTCAACTCAGATGTGGATATTTGTACAGCATGTGCCTGGTTTGCACAGGTTCACCTGACAAAGACCTTATGGAACCTGTTTACATAAGGTCAATAAAGACTACTGAGTGATTAGTGTCATCACTATGGGTCAAGTGTATTAGAAAACACAACTATTCCAGTTGTTCACGTCCAAAAACGTGAACATCTCTCTCATACGCTGCATTTCCAGCTTCATATTTCCAGCGGCGTATATAAACTTCACTGGCCACTGCACTGAGCGAGACTGTAGAAATGTAGTGGGTTCTCCTGTAGAACCTGTAATTGGTTAATTGGTTCTGCTATAGAACCTGAAATCCTTTCACTGTTCAGAATTGAAACTTTTTACATTTTTATTTTGTACTGCCTGTTTATAACTAACCAAATAATAAAATTCTCCTTTCTCCATGTGTTCTGATATAACACTTTTGACTGGATAGAATTAATATTTTGGTTTGTTATATTTATACATATTTTATCTGAAATACAGTTGCATAATGTTCTACAGCACATCTGACAAAATAAATTATTTACACCAGAATGAACCTTTTCACTTAGAAAGAATTAGGGAATTGATTTATATCATGATATATATCAATATCGACTGATAGGAGTTTTTTAATATATTTTTTCCCATATTGCTCAACTCTAGCTAAACCATGAATATATTTCAGGGATTCTACTTGCAGATTACAATACATACTTTAAATAGTAACTTTAATTATATATAATAATAAATAATAAGATTTTCCTTACACTGTTACAGTAAAATGGTATTGAAGTTGTTTCTGCCAACTTTGCTATCAGACCTTTGTCTTTAATTCTAGAGGACGGTGTACAGTGTGTATGACCCCTGTCGAATGGTCGTCCCACTCAGATCATAGTAAACAATCTTTCCCAGGAAAGTGGACTCTGATGTTTGTAATCTCATGTCAGGCTTAGGTTCCACGCGGACTCCCAGCATGAGCAGTGTGAACTCCCCCGCCTGTCTGCTGGCACGCAACCACTTCTACAGGGGTGAGTTACCATCACACCATTCTCCCACAGCCGCCCTTTCACACAGCTGGACTCACCCCAAAGATAACAGCACGTAGTGTTCCTTCTATAGCCTTATCTTGTTCTCTCCATTTTTATTCAAGCTAATAAAAATGTTCTTATTAATCTCCGTTTGCTGACAGACATCATTTTCAAATGGCCATTTTCAAAAATAAATGTAATAAATGTGGAATGATGTATGAAGTAATGTCGAATGAAATAATATACATAACAACATATACATACATAAATACAAACTTTTTCATTTCATTTCAGCTGGGTCTTTTTTTTCATAAGCTATATAAATAGATGCTTATGGCCCCAAGCTTCATGAGTTTGTTGATTTATTTATTTATTTTCATCATTCTTCATGATAACAGCAGAGCAGTATTGTTATAAAGACATTTATTCAAAATGTTGTCTACTGAAATTTTAGTTTAAACACTGTAGTTAAATACACATGTATTTCATTTTATTCAGTTTATTTAGTCTATGCCCTCTGTTTATTTATTTATTTATATATATGTATAAACAGAGGTACATATTAAATATTAAATATAATTAAATATAATTAAATATAATTGATTCATATATATATATACACACACACACACACACACACACACATACACACACACACACACACACACACACACACACACACAAGATAAAGAAAAATGTCATATATACCTGTTTATATATATATATATATATTTATAAAATATTTTAAAATATTTATATTTTATTATATTATATAAAGTATATATAATTTAAAATATTTATTTTATTATTATTATTAAATAATACATAAATAATTTCATTATTTAATTAATTATTTATTTTATATATATATATATAAACAGAGGTATATATTACATTTTTCTTTATCTTGCCTTAAGTGGATTCCTTCTCAGCTGCTTTTACTGAGCTTTAGGTTCTGGTTTGGCTTTGGCTGGAAATGTGGAATAATGTGTAATATGTGGAAAAAATGCCCAAGTATTTGTTTTTGTGTGCAGGTGTCTGTCCCACTGATAAAATAAAGCCTGTGTACAGTGCATCTTATAACTTGAAACAGTCAACTCGAAGCCGAGCGAGCGCCTCACACCAAGGTACAGTAGAAAAAAAGCGATGACGAGGTTTACGTCTCAATTCAATCCCTGATCCTGAAACCTCAGACTGGCTTCACACAGTGACTCTTTCACGTGTCTGTCATGAAGTGAAACAGCATTTCTGTGCAGCCTGTACAGCACTGAGCGGTTCATGAATAATTAATGCAGCACTTTCACAATGTTAAAAAAATAAGCAACATTAAAGGTTCAGATGATAAACAAAATGTTGCAAAAGTTGACAAAAACGTTCTCTCAACTATTAATCCTCATGATCATGTTATAAATTTATCTGACACTATAATTCAGCAGCATTCATCATGTAGCATTTAGTTTGGCTTAAAATTTGTTCATAAAGTTGAGACAGTTGCAACTGAATTACAGTATCAGGTTATAATAATAATAAGCTTTATTTATAGAGCACTTTTCATACATCAGGATGCAGCTCAACGTGCTATACAATGTACATAGTTAATATAATAATTAATATAATAATTAATATAATAATATAAAATATAATACAAATAAATAAAAGTGACAACAGAAAAAGAGCATTTAATGGAAGTTCAAATAAATTGTAAGAAAATGATTTACATTAGCCTAAATGTCATAAATCAATCAACTCTGAAAAAATATACACAAACGTAATTCTTCAATTTCAACAAAAGTAAAACATAAAGCTGTAAAAAAAAAAACTTTGGATTTTTTTTTTTAATTAGCACTCACCTTATTTTGCATTTAAAAAATATTTTTAAATGCATTTATTGCTTTTAAATAGTTTTTAATTTGTGTATTTGGGGGTCAGGGGTGGTCGCAAAAAGCATTTCACTACACATCATACTGTGTATGACTGTGTATGAGACGAATAAAATTTGAATTTGGTAGTTTATTAAAATGTATTGATTATAGCATTTCATAACTGAAGTGCCACAGTGTGTTACATTTTACATTATGCTAAGTATTGTTGCTCAGTCATGAATGTCATCAGTTGTGATAAACCTGTCTTCCTCTCTTTAAAGGTGTCCCAGGAGACGACGCCAGACGGTTGGTTGTCAGTGTGATAATGAGGAATCTGTCCTCCAGCTCATCTTCCTCCAAACATCTAAGACCTGCTGACCCTGTGGTCAAGTGAACGTCCTACACTTAGCCTAGAACTTTGCAGAACGTGAGGATGTTTTCTGCCATGTTACAAGGCTTAGCTGTTCTCTGTGCTGTGGACATTAATGAGTTAATGAAAGACTGTCCAAAGGTAATGCATTCCCGCCATACCTGCCCTATGCATTTCCAAATCCAGTCCTGCAGTGTAAGTGTTTTACTAGAATTGCTTACAGAGACTTTGCTCTGCACAGCAATGGCGGACGGCTCCTAGCTTCTAGCGCATTCACCCAGTCTCCTAGCATAGACCTGTTGCCAGGCATGGAGGAAGTGGGATGGAAAGAATAGAAGGACAGTGTCAGCACATCACATAAAACAAATTCCATCTATCTGCTCTCGGTGACCTGGAAAATCTACAGTGCTTTGCATTAGGGAGCTGTACAAATACTAATCACCCTTGGGTTAGTAACGTCTGTACTGTCACTGCTTTGACGTAATAAGATTGTATAATTCACCTTTTTTTTTCCTTCACTTTGTCTTAAGTAAAATTTTGTCTCATTAACTATGCAAACTGATCACAAAAAAGTTTCTGTGAAATTATTACATCCTCGCATTTCAGAAAGAATCTCCAACCTCACACGTCTAACAGAAATGGCTTCTGTAAAGAGCTGTCTGTGGTTATTCCGAGGGGGAATCCTGAGTGCTAGTGTGTTTAGCATTTATATTTCTTCCTTAAGCTTCTGCACATCCGTATGTTCATGTTGTGGATGTAAAAATGTAAAATAAATTGATTTTTTAAACATAATGCCACTGATTTAATAGATGACTTCCATAAAATGATCAAACTGGAAGAGCGATTTATAGACTTGCCACCTTACCACCTTCATACACACTGCACTAATATTTGTGAGGAGCATGCAACATGGATTTGCACAATGGAATGTCTTCAGTGAGGTGCAGAGCTCCACTGAGGCAGAGCTAAATGCTAGTTACATAATGGCTTTGGATGATCTTTCCAAACACAGTAGGACAGGAAGGGATACTGGGATCTGTCCTTCGAACTGGACTCTGAATTAATGTTTTAGAATTACCCTCCGAACAGGAAAGACAATGGTTTATTACCAGATCACACAGTACGACAATATTAACAACCATTATATTGACAACACCTTGATTAGATCAGTCTCCAGTCGCATTGTGCTTGTTCCATTAAGACAAATTTTAGACGTTAATACAGGGGTGCTCAAACTTTTTTTTTTTTTGGCTGCGAGCTACTTTTAAATTGACCAAGTCAAAATGAACAATACAAATGCTAAAAAAAATTACACACACACACACACACACACACACAGAGAGAGAAAGAGAGAGAGTATACTTTATATTTAAAATATATATTGCTTACCTTGCATAGCAGCATGAACATGTTTGGCTCAATGC
>JBBIGC010187754.1:0-14123 GCA_037576955.1 Lepidarchus adonis | reverse complement strand
TAAAACACCTGCGGCTTTTAGTCCGGTGCGGCTAATTTATGAACAAAACAGGATTTCCCCCTAATTTTAGCTTGTGCAGCTAATATTCAGGTGCGCCTTGTAGTCCGGAAAATACGGTACTAAGTTACTTTCCAGTCAAAGGCTGGAATTATTTACAAGTAAAAAGTGTGGTCTATGCTTTTGAACAGTACTAAACATGAATATTTTTACTTTTAGCATTAGCTTTGGCAGTTATTAACATTTACGATGCATGCTGTATATGCAGCATATCTAGAAAATACACACCTTTTATTAAACATCTCTCCAGAACGTCAATGAACACGCAAGTGAATTTGAATGGGAAGGTGTCCTGGACGCATTATTTTCTCATAACGCCTGCTGCCATGGAAACAGGCTTTGTGCTTCAGATTCGCAGTTTCGTATAATATCAAAGTTTTATATGGATGACAGTTTCAGTATGAATTGTGAATATGGAATGTTTGAATGCTGGGCATGAGCCCAATTTAAAGACCAGGAAATAGAGGAAGTTTAGATGAAGAAAAAGTAAAGAGTCATAGCATGTTGTTGGGCGACGACCAGAAAATAATAAAGAACAATTGTACTTCCTCAGCTTAAGGCATGAACTATTTTCGTGAAAAAGGTTATTTTCGTGCTTTGGCGCAGATCTGTAGAATAAGTAGGGGAGGGGTCAGGGTCATCTTCAGCACGTCAGGATTTATTTCTCAAAAGACATTATCCCTGGCATAAAAGCCCTAGTTATCCAACATGAACAGATGAATCATTTCAACCCTCAAAAGCCATAAAATGGGTGCGTGTGCATTCAGCAATTTTGGAAATCCTTGGAAAACAAATGCATATAATCAGTCGCAGCATTTTCCATCACACAACCATGAATGACATTTCATCTGACTCAGCAAATCTAAAATGCTCCAACTAGCCTAAATATAAACCACCAAACCAAGTTTCCAGTTATTCCCAAACATTGCACTTTCCCTGCATGAACACCTGCCAAATAATGAGCTAATTAGCAAATCCTTCCTCAGTTTACACAGGTGTGTTACAGCAGGAATAACAAGAACATGCGGAGGCACTGAAAAACATAGATTATTCTCCATAATTAGAAAGTCTGAGTGTCTTCCTACCTCATTGGACCAATGTTGATGAACAGGAAAACCAAGACGACCATGAGACACACCGCACGCCTCTTTGGAGCAGTTGTCTTTAGTACAGTGTTCTGCATACATGAGGAAGAGATATAATGGCACTGAATAAACATGAAAAAAATTCCACAACATTCAAACAGCCAGCAGAAAGATGTTGCATAATGCAGATCATATTTTCAAAAAAACTCTGGATCCAATCATAGCAATACTGGTGTGATTTAGCCATGTGGCATACAGATCCAGCTCCCTTGTGAAATATGGGGTAATGAACTTTAAAACATGATAAAACAGGTTAAAAGACATGAATAACTTAAGCAGATCTGTGGCTCTTGGGATTTGGGCTTGTACATCTTTCTTGGGGAAATGCTTTGATGGTCAGAAAAATGAACTTTTTTAGCTAATGCATGAAGCACAGAAGAGGTTGCATCCACCCGATACATCATTTATTTAATATCTCTTCTATAAAATTGACAATTAACCTTCTCTGTCTACCTGCATCGCAATCAAAAACAATATTCAAGCAAAAATGCAAAGCCTACTTCAGTCATCAGGCCTTCCAGCTGCCTCTTCAACGTCCCATTCTCATTCTTCAGCTGCTCGTTCTCAGACAGCGCCACTTTCAGCCGGGCCTCCAGCGTCAGCAGGTACTCCTTCTTTTTCTTCCGCGAAAGAGATGCAGACTCTCGGTTCTTGATCATCCGCTGCTGCCGCCTGGAGACGCTGGACTGAAGACAAGGAGGGAAAATAAAAAAGAGTGTGTTACTGAAGTCCAGCACTCATTTGGTCCCTAAAAGTCAATGTTAATTCATGAAATGTTACTTGTCCCATTTGGCACCTTGCATTGTCCCAGTACTAGTGGCAGAACAGACAACTGAGATTAAAACAACTCTCTGCAACAAATGTGGGATGTTGGGTCTGAATTAATTGCATATTTTTATTTAAAAATAGACTGAACATTTGGCTAAAAACTAGCGCATGCCATAAAAAAAAAACACTTAGTTATATCCTAATGGCTGCATCTTCTCCAGGGAGAGAGAGAGAATGAGAGAGAGAGAGAACAGAGTGTGATGTCCTACTTCTTAGGCCATGAGAATGTGGGCTTCCAGCTCATTACAGGGCCCAACAATGAGCCAGTATCTAAAGTGTGTGCCCTTTCCCTGGAGAGGCTCTAATGGACCCAGTGGAGCCATGTGTGCACAAACAGGCTGAGCGTCCGTCAGTCCGTTCCAGCCACCGGGTCCTTGGGCAAACGGGGCAGGAAAGGTCCGGGTCACGGCACCAACCCAAGCTCAGTACAGGGGCTTAAACCTCACAACTCAAAACCAATGCTTTTCTACAGCATCCCACTCTTAAAGGAGTGCGGTGACCGGCAATTCAGCACAACCGCACAGCCATGTTTGCTCATCAGACCAGAATGTTTTTGGGAAAGACTTTTACAATGAGCAAACACGGCCCAGACACAATGGAAGCACCACCCAGCCATGACGGAGCCAGTGAAGAGAGGGTTTATCATCAGCCCATCTGTATACAAGCACACAGCAGGACTGAAATCGCATTTCTCTTGGAAAACAGAACCATGCAGAACAGACAGATGGAAAAAACAGAGAGAGAGAGACTATTATAATACAACAAAGTGAGGCACAAAAAATGGCCAAGAGAAAACGAATGAATGGCCTGGTAGACCCCAACAGTTTGAGACCCTGGTGCAGTGGTGATCACACCCAGCAACCCTCCTAAAGGGGCTGTTTGGAGAGGGGGTGAGAGAAAAAGAAGAATGGGGGAAAGAGAGAGAGAGAGAGACTGGGAGAACTGCCATGGTCAGAGCCTGGGAATGTACAACATGTTTGGCTACCAAGAGGTGCACACTGCTCTGCCATCGCCATGGCGATTAAACTGGGGCGGGGGGCTGGAGTCCAAGGGGGTTTGGTGAACGAAGTCGCCGAAAATCGGCAGCAATGTGCGGACAGATTAGGAGGGAGACAAAGAAACACTGTTCAAGCCAAGATTTTTTGGTCAAAGGTCAAGTTGGTGGAGTTCAGGCTTATGAGGGAAGTGGGAGCTGAACTATTCCCATCACAACCACTCAATTCTGTCTAAACTCCACAAGTTCGACTGATACTGGACCACAACTGCAGAACTTAGTGATTTAACCTGTTCATTTGTACTGACCTCCATGCAGAAACAAAACCCAACACTGGTCACCACAGGTCTCAATGGTCAACACTAGCCAAAATACGTCAATCTGTTACTGAATATGAGGGAAATGTGAGGAGCGTAGGATAGGCTGTAAAAGGGTCTGAATAGTTTAAACAGAACTTTATTTTCTTGGATTTTGATTGATCTTGCAGTGGATTCGTAGTATAGTTCGCTCTGCAAGTATTTAACAAGACCACGAATAGTTAATCGCCATTAAATTATTAAAAAACATTTTCTGGTCTTACTTTAAATGTCTTGTGATTTGTTTGATATGTTGAAAACCAAATAAAAAATTGTTTAAAAAAAAAAACCAAAAATTTTTTCTGCACTGTATGTAACTAAAGAGCCTTATTACAAAATGCAAGGTGTTTATTCTGAAAAATTTGGGATACAAATAGTCCTGAAAAGAATAATATCTGGCATATATCAACATATAATGCAAATTATTTGACATAATATTTATTTAAGTCTACATCTAGGTGAAACCACAAATGCCATTGAAATGGATGGACTGTCCAGAGGCTTTGCACCTTTTTCCATGTAAATGCTGATCAATAAAATGATCCTTGAGATCTTTAGGAAGCTTCATTTTCACCATGATTGCCATTTATTGAAGAAATCATTAACCAATGGCAATACAGGGAGTCCTCAACTTACAAAAATGCATGGTTACAATGGTGCCTCAAACCCCTTTTTAAAAAATGGTGGAAAAAAATAAATAAAATACTCAAAAACGCAATGCAGAGCCTCAGGTGGGTGATTGTCTCCCTCTGGTGGACTGACAGAGTAATGGCATAAGGGCAAAACACAGTAGGCGCTTATGTAAGGGGTCAAAATTCATTTTACGTCACACGATGAGTAACGGAGCCCCATTGTACGTCGAGGACCCCCTGTATATCAAAATGACTAAGCTGCTCAAGATAAAAGCTCTTTTCGTTAAGACTTGTATGACGTAAAGTGTATACAGGAAGTAGAAGTATATTAAAAATCAAAACAAGTCATTTTCTTGTCTCCCTCCTTCTCGCTGTATGCAAGACAAATATTGCCCTTACAATCCGGACCACAAATATTAAAATGCTTTTCCTGAACAGCTGTACACACACACACACACACACACACACACACTTCAAATAAGCCAAGTATACAGGCGTTTTTCTGCTCCTAAACCCCCTAACCCAATTTCCACAGGGTCGTGCCTGCCACACACACTCACACAAAAATAGACATAATTGCAGTGTGATGGTGACAGGTTCAATGGTCCTTTAGATTTTCCATTACTCTACTATGACTAGTGCTAACATCATCTCTAAAGTTGAGTTTATGTTTTTAGACCTCCCTGCGTCTCCCTTTTTTTAGGCATCAGGCACTACTTTACATAAGCACTGAACAGGCTTTGGCCCCTTGATGCAACAAGTCTTACAACACAACAAACCAATTTGGAATTTCTTCTCATGAAATGAATTATGACCCGATTTACGAACCTTTGTGGGTCTACTGAAGTTGTGGGACGCTGGGTTTCTCTTGGCAATCTTAGACGTGGTTTTGGAAAACCTAGCTTTTTGGCAACTACGCTGTCTGCATAGTTACGTTACACCCACGGCAGTTAAACAGGCAAGCGTTCCCACTCGTTATTCAGTGTGAACTGTAATGAACAAACTTTACCCTCTCCTTAAAACACATGCCGGTCAGACACATCTCAGGGACTGCTGGTCACAGGCCAAAATGACTTAGTTAACCGGTCTGGAGAGTCAATAATGAAAACACTAAGAAATAAATAGGCTCTGGTAATGAAAACACTACGGATAAGGGAGTAAACTACTGAAAACTGCTAACATAACCCTAATAGTTCAATAAAACACTTATTTATCGCTAGTTGAGGCCTGGGAATTGTGGAATACACAGATACGCCCCTCCATTAAGTACCCCTACCATGTTTATACACAAATTAACCATTTTATGAGTTAGAAATACTGAGATTCCAAGAACAAACAGGATCCCCAGTGAGCAGTGATCACCAGCTTGGTCCTACTGTTGAGTTCAGCAGCTTCTGTCACTCAAAATTCCTCCTTAACAAACATTCAGACCAGAGCTTCCTACCTCGGAACTATGGACGTCATAAAAATAAATACACTTTATTTCTCTCCACCTCTTGGGTCAGGTTCTCCTGGTCTGTTTTTTGGGTTAGTTGGCACAGCTGGCATAACTGTGGTATTCAAGGTGGAGCATCAGCATGACTGGTGGCTGTTGTAGACAACGTAGCAAATTACAGAGGGAGCATTTCATTTCAGTCATTATCTCACTTGCATCTCGTTATCACTGTGGTTTTTACATTTATTCATTTTTCTGACACTTCTGACATCCAGGTAAAAATCGAGCATGAATTCAGACCTGACAGCACTGATGAGTTACAGGGAGTTCAACACTTTCCTCTTAGTCATAGAAAACAGTGCAGGTGCTACAACACTGCAATCAAACAATGCTACCTGAAAGAACAGCACCAACCGCCAGCAACGCTAGCACCATCCTCACAAAGCAGGTTCCTAGGGTTCTAGGTAGCAGTAGGTTTAGAATTCAATGTTTGCCTGTTACAGTTCCTGACTAACTTTGTTGGGGCTTTGAGTGATGCTAGGAGATTTGATTGGCGTGCCCTTATTTGGAGATTCTGGTGATTATTACAATTAAATAATCAGCATTTTCACATCATCCTGGTTACCTCTGAATTTTTCTTCAGCTTCTGGAATTTGACGTCTACCAGAACAAGTGCTAATGATACTACTAGTTAAGCAAACCAAAGACAGAGCAGCCACAAAGGTTTAAGAAGGTTTATGAGCTGTTGGTAGTAGACGATCTGTTGTTGACCATTGTTTTTGCAGGTAGAATAATCATAGCACTACATAGTGATCAAAGACTTCAGAGGCTGAAAAAAAAAGTCAGAGAGATATTCTAGATCTGAGTGAAGAAAAGAAAGAAAAGAAGAAAGAAAGAAAAAAGTAAGAACGGACAAAAAAAGAAAGAAAAAAGAATAAAAGAAAAGAAAGAAAGAAGAGAGAGAGAGAGAGAGAGAGAGAGAGAGAGAGAGAGAGAGAGAAAAGAAACAAAAAGAAAAGAAACAAAAAGAAAAGAAAGAAAGAGAGAGAGAGAGATGCAAAATAAGAGAAAGTGATTAATTTTCTTTGTTTTGAAAAGCCTTGTAGAACTCACACAGTCAGGAACATCAACAAATTCGCAAACTTCAATTACAAAATGACCAGTGAAACCCTGAAACCCCGTCTGCCAGAGATGCAGACTTTTCAGAAGAAAATACAATAGAAAAAGTAGGACTGGCCCATGTTTACAGACCAACATAAAAGCCAAGCACCTGCAGGAAAACTGTGACTGGAGTTTTTACAGGAAAACACACAGGCCAACATGAACAGAACTGCTGCTATTAGAACAGTGGAAAGCAGAGTATCAGAGAGTTCTGAATAATATGTTGCGTTTCAGAATCTCCTTAAAGCTGGCGATGTGTAGAAACACCTGAATTATTACATAACACGATGAGTAATTTGAATAAGCATGAGCACCAATACAGCCAAATTTCACAGCTGGCCTTACATCACTTGGAAAAATAACAGCAAAGCGCACAACCCACAAAACAAACCGCTCACACACACTACACCAACACACACGGCACCATGGAGCTCTTTAACCAAACCACGAACCCATGTAACTTGTACTCGGGGAGCAGTTAACTGCATGTGCAGAAAGCCCCACACACTTACTGTGCAGCACAATGTCACATTCCCCACTATCGGCTGCGAATATTTAAAACAGTACATCAAATCTTAATAAATTTGCCACAATTTATGCATTTTTCACAATTCCCTATGGTCCCAGCCCTAAATCCAGGTTGGGCATTAAGCTGTGCGTGTTAAGCTCTGGGTTAATCCTCTCTTACGGGTAAAGACGGAAGATGTGGTAGGGGACTTCAGATCTGCTGTAAATCCATATACTTTTATGGTATTCACGTTTAATCTTACTTTTATTTCTGGTAATACTGCTCTTCCGTAATGTTTACTTATTCATTTATATATTTAAATTCTATTCTTTGTTTGTTTTTATGCTGTTTATCTTTGTAAAGCACATTGAATGACCATGTGTATGATAATGTACTATATAAATAAACTAGCCTTGCCTAGAATTAGTAGAGATCTCACATTTAGTGAGTACTGTAATATATACTTACATAGCTTACGCTTATATTTTACTACTGTATGTATTACCTTAGCCTTAGCCTAGCCTGTGTGTGCACTGTGTTTATATTTTCAGTAGATTACACTAACCTAGCATACAATTTTGTTTACACTATCCATACGCAAATGCACTGCAATATATCCGGGGAGTACAGTATTTACCCAGAATTAATAAAAAAACATGTACACACAGCAATGCCCCATGACAGGAGTGCTGACACCAAAAGGGAAAATACTTCATCAGAAACTGCATTAATTCTTGGACTTTTGCAATAATGTTTAGTTGTTGTAATCTTATGAGAAATAAATAGCTAAGATTTGATATGCAGCAAAGTCCGGGTTGCCTAGCGACAGCCCCGAAACATCACTGCTCCGGAGAAGATCTGCATGGAAGAATAAACCAAAATACCAAAATACATGACAAAGTATTGAGGTGAACTTTTGTTATTGACAAATACTTATTTTCTGCACCATTATAAAAATATATTCTTAAAAATAAATAAATAAATAAATAAATAAATAAAAAATAATACAATATGATTTTTTTTACATTTTGTTTCTCACAGTTGAATGAAACCTATGATGAACATTACAGACTCCAATCTTTTTAAATGGGACAACTTGCAGAATCAGTGGCTGCGAAATACTTTTATGCCGAACTGTATACAGAGCCTCAGGTGGATGAACACCATTATAAGGTGAGACCCCCCTGTATGGGATTTTGATGCCTGGTAAATACACAAGGAAGTTGTAAGGATAACTGTCAAGTTTCAATATTTGCACTAGTCTACTAAAGGCAGCAGTTGTGAAGAATTGCAGTGATCCATTTGCTTTACCTTTACTTTCCAGCCGTCTGTAATAAAAACATGGCTCAGATTTCTTGCTCAATCGATTTGTAAAGTCAACAGTTTAACAGCTCGTTCCAATTTTAGGTGTGTTGGTGTGTTTTTACAATTTAAATGCCAAAGCTGTCACTCACTAAAAGTTAGTCTTTCCACCAGTCAATAGGTGCAACTGCAACCTACCAACCTCCCATGCATGCTGTTCTCCAGTTCTCTGTTACTATCTGTATCATTGTCCATCATTTACCACCATTTTTTTCTTTGCTCCATCATTCTGTTCTGACAGTGGAGCTTGTATAATGAACCAATCAGCACAGAGTTGCTACAAGACCCTCCCCAAAAGTTCACGGTCTTTTGAGAAAGTACCTACCGTTAAGCAGGAAGTAAAAATAGTTCAGGAGCTCCATACAGTGTGAAAACACCTATTGCGATTTAAAAATTGTCCTATATTCCACATACTGGGACAATTTATCCACATAGTGAGTAAAACAACAGAAACAATGGAACAGAAAACACCTCAAAATATACAGGAGCCAAGGTTTAATTCTTGCGTATTTACATCTAATCTTCATACACTTCACTGAGAGCAGCCATGGCCTAATGGTTAGAGAAGCGGTGTGTGGCTGACGGGTTGCAGGTTCCCTTGCCCTCGAGTAAGGCACCCAACCCTCCACTGCTCAAGCTTGTACATTGTTTTGGAAAAAAGCTGTCAATACACTTACAACTGAGAAAGTAATGTCTAACAGGTGCGCTTATGTTGTACAATATAGGGGGTTCCGTTCCTCCGGGTGTGACGCAAGTCAAATTCGTTTAAATAAGCACCAATGTGTGTAATGCCATGGGGCCATTCCTCTGTCAGTCCACCAGAGGGAGACATTTCCCCACCTGTGAATCTGTTATGCCTTTTTCTGAGCGTTTTATTTTTTTACTTTCATTTTTTTTCAGGGCAGTGACAGAACCATGAAACTCCATATGTCGAGTACAATGCAAGTCGAGGATTGCCTGTATACTGCGGGCTATGAAGTCTGACAAATGCTAATTTCTGCAAGTTAAAACAGCAGCTTTACGACTCCTTTAAGGCTGGAATGTTTCAGCAGCTTCCTCTCAGGAAGGGAAAAGTGCTTTAGTGAACTAGTCATTAGTGATGTGCAGGCTGGTGCTGCTTAGGTTTCTGTTTGTATCAAAAGCAAATCTTTTATCTGACACTCCAGTTCACAGATGTGGTAGGAGAAGACCACACAACAGGAAACGGCCTGCAAACTTGATCCGCTAGCTGACTGCGCTAGAAGATATTCCCTGGATAAGAGCATATAAGATTTCTTTAACTCTTGTCCTGGAATTGCTTCATCTCTCATCTAAAAGCCAGTGGTTTCACATCTCGTGTGTGTTTGCTTTGAGAAGAAAAGAAAAGCAGAGGAATCTTTCAGAAGGTCACATCCGTACTAATGAACCAAACTGATAACTTTCTAGATAAAACCAATTCATCCCAGATGATGCAACAGAGCATTGGAAAGTGAGTTACGTATTTGGAGATGAAAAGAATTCCTCCTTTTCTGAGGTCACACTACAACCGTCCTCCAAAGAGCTTTGAAATGAGTGAAGCTCCACATGCAACAGCAGTTAAAAGAGTAATGGTCAAACGATAATTACAGGAATTAATGGAGGTTCTTAATACAGATGCTGCACAGGTGAATCACCGTTGGCAACGAGCATCTTTTAAAGGTCCAATTCTTTCCGTTTTTCTCATTTTCTCCTCATCTGACATGCACATGCTTGCGTTTATGTTCCAGACAGCTGACCTGTTTAAGTAGCTTTTTTGTTTATTTGTTTGTCTTACACTTTTAATAATAACAAGTTTTGATTATAATCTGCAGATTGCGTGAAAATTCATATTTTTGAACAGAACCAAAATAAGATATTGAAAATTATCGGATCGTCGGCTAAAATAATCGAATCGTGAGGACACTTGTGATTTACACCCCTAATGATTAGGTGATATTGGTGGAAAAGATTAAGTATAACCCAAATCCTAACCCCAGTAACCAAAAAGAAATACTTACACCACAACAAACAAAAAAATGGTTGTTTAAAATAGCTGTTTTTTCCACTGACAAATGTATGAAATCGTACCCACTTCACACATCAGCCTAAGATCATTTAGTTAAACTGCTGACAGCACTTCTGGATTCTCACATGCTTTTCATTAGATCCCATCTGATGATCAAATGTTTCCTCTTTCCTTTCGTTAAATGTCTTGTGTCTTCTATGGCTTGGATGCTTGCAAACACATGGAACCTCTTCCTTAGAGGTTTCATAATCTCTGATAAAACCCAGGGCTTCCAACCTCACATTAACATGGCTTTCCACCATACAGCACTGAGCACAGCCCCACCCACGACTGTGGAAACCTGTGCACACATGGAGACCATGGACCGCCAGGTGCTACGGGTGGAAGAGTTAAAAAAATACTGAGGGGGAAAAAGGGGTCAAATGTTGCCCATCTGTCTCGTCTCAGGATTTCTCATGGTCAAAACTAGCCAACCAGGTGCATCCTGAGAGAGGACCCTGTGCTACACATCAAAACATGATTAAATATGACGTGAAACCTGTGCTTCATACATTTGCAGCAAGAATGCACGTGTGTTACACTCCTGGTTAAGAAAAAACAATGGTTGTGTGTGTGTGTCCAAACCTGAATACAAAAAACTTTATCCAAACCTGAAAATATCTAGAAAACATCACTAAAAATGATCTATATCCAGCCACTCGTTATAAACGCCAAATAAGGCTCCATGACCATGACCGCTAAATAACAAGCATCAATGACAACACTTCGACAGCCCAACACAAGTTTTTAACCCGTTATGACGACATAATGTGGTTTTAAACCAGAGAAATGGCTTTTAACATTTAGATGATAATGTACCACCTCTCTGCTGAGACCATGCAGTTGGTTTGCTGCCAACACAGAATGGACTTGGCCTCCAACCACTTTACTGGACATCTGATACTGAAAGTGGAAGAGCATATGAGGAATGTGTCCAGAGCTTTTATTCTCTCTGCTCTGTATGTAACTTTCAGCACCGAGTGGCAGAAGAATTCCATTAACGCAGAGCCACCCAGCTGGACGTCTTAAGCAGCACATGACTGGACAATGTCTTCAGGGAAGTAAAGCTTTCCTAAATTGGTCTTGCTCTAAAGCTTATGGAAGCCTATGGGAAAGTACTGTGAGGTGTTATTCAGTTACAGAAAGTTAAAGGTGTAGATGAACCAAAAATGAGCATAAATTATAAAAAATAATAATAAATTGAGACACACAGGCACTAAGAGCAAAGGTAAGGGCTGGAGTTTCAGTTGGAAAACTAACCTGAAGCCAAAACAGCAAAGCTACTTTCACTAATGGAAAGGTGAAGATGTTTTGACACAATCTTGGCTCATTCGCAAAGACTTACATCCTCGTCTGATGCCGGGTTCTGGAAGGGGATGGCAACGACAGGGGTGGAGAGACTAGAGGGCATCTCTTGGGCCACGGCGGGCATGGTAAGCACCCGCGCAGGCACAGACTGGGGGGGCTGGAGGCGAAGCACCTGGGTGGCCTGAGACAGCATGACGGGATGACCTGAGGAGAAAGAGGAGAAAGAAAAGATCAAACAAAAAGACCATACGGGAAACCGATATCAGAAAAATGCATAATCCCCCTCAATCCCCAAATGTGCACTTAGGAGTATCACATGAAAAACAGCCACAGAGAAGAGGGAGATAAAAAGAGAAAGAGTGAAAAAGAGAGAGAGACAAGAAAGAGACAAAGCGGGGAAAAAAGATAAAGAAAGCAAAAACAAAGTGAGACAGAAAGAAAAAAGGACAAAGATTGAAAGGATGACAGAGAGAGCAAGAGAGGCAAAGAGAGAAAAAGATAGAAAGAGCAAAAGAGACAGAATGAGGAGAAAAAAGAAAAAAGGACAAAGATTAAAAAGAAAGAAAAAAGAGACAGAAGAAAGCAAAAGCGACAGGGAAAAACAGACAGAAAAATAAAAAAAGGACAAAGAAAGAAAGACAGAAAGAGGGAAAAACAGGGACAAAAAGAGCAAAAAACAAGACAGAAAGAGGGAAAAAAAAATACAGAAAAAGGGCAAAAGAGAAAGTTACAGACACATAAAAAACAGAAAAGAGGACTAAGAAGGAAAGAACGACAGACAGAGCGAAAGACAGAAACAGGGAAAAAGACCAAAAAAAGACAGACAGAGAGAAAAAAGACAGACCAACAGAAAGACAGATAGAAAGACAAGAAATGAAGGGGGAGGGGTTAAAGAAAACTGAGGTGGTAGAGCCATAACCAAAACAATCATTCTCCATACCCAACATGCCAGTTAAGAGTCACGACTAAATGAAGAGCTTAAGACATTAAAAATGTGTTTTATTTCAGTTTTAAGTGGTCAAATTAAAACTGTAAAGCCATGTTTACATTTGCCTACTACTGCTAAATTTATACTTTATTTATACTCATTTGTCCAATTAGAGTATTAGATGCCAAAGTCTGAGGAACTGTGACTTGTTCAAAAAGACTGAAGAGTATGACACTGTTTGGATCCCTCACTGATCCTACATCAATTTCTGGCCACTTAAAATAATCCTAGTGTTTACAGTGCAGATGAGTGTGGAGTAAAAAAAGCACCCGGCTTCGTTCTCCTTATAAAAACGTCTGCCAGACCCGATCTCTCACACAGCACAGCTGTCAACTGAAGGCATGCAGTTTGCTACAGTGCGAGTTACTGCCGTTTCCATTCTCTCACCAAAGTCGCCAATGAATTCATCAATACTATCTGCTTAATAATAAATCCCATCCCCAACACGCTGAAGTCATTCAGGGTAAATGAGCTTTAGTCTCCATGAAGAAAGAAAAACAAGAGGCAACTCTTACTGTACGTGTCCTCCGGCTACTGGCGGCCGATATTGCAAAAAATATCTGTGTATCAGTGGGGCACTGCTGATGGACCGGGTTTGTTCTGGGGCTCTTTGGGCCCTGTTCAGTGGGACGAAATGTCTAGTTCTGGCTTGGTGGGGGGGCTCACACTCCCTGGCTGCCCAGACATCTACTGCTGGGTATGGTGGGGGTGCCTCTATCGGCCACCTCTCCTCTGATTTTCCCGTGGCGCTCTGGGGGGTTGCTTAGTTGGGGCACTGCGGGGAGCTCTGGCCCACCCTGCCAGGAGGTTGGCCTGGGCGGTCCTGTAAATACACCTGAGGGACTCTCCAGGCTGCTCCACGGTCGAATGGGGTCGGCTCCTGGGTGGGGTGGGATTGGCCTCCTTCAATGGGCCCTATTCTGGCCATCCTGTGGTGCTTTGGGGGATTGGGTGGATGGGTCACCGAGGTGGGCTCCGGTCCGCCCTGCTGGGGGGTCGGGCCCGGGAAGGGCCTTGGCTCTGCTGGGATGTGGCAGATGGACGGCGAGAGATCTTGACTCTAGGCCTGTCCTGCACTGGTGTGGTTTGTGGGCGGGGCTGGGTCTTGCTGCATACAACCCCCCCCCTCCCCCCAGTGACAAAACAGCTCACATCACCAGTCACACACTGGAAGATTCACATAAGACAACTAGGGATGTCTTCATAGATGGAATCGTTAATACTATTATAATAATTAATTACAAATGTACGTAGATGTGTTGCCATGCTGTTCTCATTGTCCGCCCA
>JBBIGC010187715.1:0-14125 GCA_037576955.1 Lepidarchus adonis | reverse complement strand
ACACCAGATTAACATTTCAACATTTAATGAAATTATTATGCAGCAGTACAGTATTATTAAAGCAATATACCATGAATTTATATTATATACATTATACACAGTACATAATTATATACAATATAATCATGAAAACCAGATGGAACAGGAAAATTATCCGCACGAAAGCAAAGAGGATTTTTGATCACATCTTCTGAACTTTTTTGCTAATAACGTTACCAGCACCGGCCTGAACACAGCTGCAGCGTGGAGATTAGTTCTGCCGCGTATGCGCCGCACGCGCTCGCCGACAGCAGCCACGTCGCGCGCCCTCGCTCAAACGGCCTGAACCAGCCTGAACCAGTACTCTGCACGAAGATGAGGTGTGTTTCTCATGGAGACGGCGTGGGGCAGCGCCGGGGGTGGAAAAGGGGTGGAGCTAGAGTTTGTTTTGGTCTACGGAAAGCGCGTACAAGAGAACGCGTTTGCCACAGACCGGCTACTATTGGAGACCGGCGTTTATTTCTATTTTTATCTTTCGATCCCGATGTTTAATGGAAACGGGCGACTAAAAGAGACAGGCGATTATTAGAAGATATACGGTAAGTTCAAAATGAAACACTTTGGTACAAACTTCACTTGCAGTGTTGGAGGGGGAAGAATGCTGAGTTGCAGCCCAAGAACACCACACCCACTGTGAAGCGTGGTGGTGGAAACATTATGCTTTGGGGCTTTTCTGCAAAGGGGACAGGACGACTGATCCGTATTAAGGATGAATTGAGTCATGTATCATGAGATTTTGGGCAAAAACCTCCTTCCATCAATGAGAACATTGAAGATGAAACATGGCTGGATCTTCCAGCAGGACAATGATTCCAAACACATCACCCGGGGAACGAAGGAGTGACTACGTAAAAAGCAGTTCAAGGTTCTGGAGTGTTCTAGCCAGTCTCCGGACCTCAATCCAATAGAGAATCTGTGGAGGGAGATGAAAGTCTGTGTTGCCTAGCGACAACATCACTGCTCCTGAGAAGATCTGCATGGAAGAATGGACCAAAACACCAGCTACAGACGGTCTTATGGAGTGTTCCGGGTCTGCACTAGTTATTGAATGGCGACAGGGTTATGGGCACCCAAGGCTCAGGTGAGGAGAGAAGACTCTTGTTACTCAAAATGTTAATGCTGATTAGAATATAAGGGCTGATTGATTTATGTTAAATATAAAGTGAAGTATGCAGTTTTAAAAATAATGCATGTAAGGGTATGGAGTGTGTGTGTTATATTATGTAACGTTCTAAACGTTCACTCTAATTTGAAAGCTATTAGGCCACTTTCTTCTCACAGCCGAGAGGAGTGCGCTGTAAGAGGATTTAGAGTGAGTGTTAATTTGTGTGTGGGCAGGAACTCACCGGCAAAGACAAACTCTTGCCACATAAACATAAAGACAGTCCAGAATTCCTGTGATGGTAGAAAAAGTCACCGTGCTATTCGGGGCATGAATAAAGCTGGTACACACGCAGAGTGTGCGGATATGGTTAGAGTGAGACAGAGAGAGTCTCAGACACTCGCACAATGACACAGTGTCCAGCAGAGACAAACACAGTCTGGCTTTAGGCACCAAAATAGACTCAGGACAGTCATACAAATATGAATAGGAAACAAAACACAAAATTAAGAACACAGGCTTATAAACACAAACTCCCCGACACATGAGGGATAAAGGGAAAATGAGCATGAGCTTCTGCCACCGCCCTGCAGTCACATCACTCTCACACTCTCTCCGGCCGAGGGACACTGCTGTGTGTGTCGTTGTGTTAACACCTGTTGGGCTCATTCTCAGAGTTTTTCCTGATAAGAAAAATGACAAATCTGATCCATTTAATGACATAAGAACTTGTCACTTTCCCAGTTTCCATCCTCACTCCGCTATGACCTTAAGTTCACTGACAGGTGACAGGAATAATATTGATCTCATAATCTTGTTACAGGGGAACCTGGGATATGTTAGATATGAAGTGAACAGTCAATTCTTGAGACTGAGGTGCTGGAAGCATGAAAAATATAAAAGTGTAAGAAACTGCGCCACTTTGACCAGGGCCTTATTATAGCTAGGGTTAGGGTTAGGGTTAGGGTTAGGGTTAGGGTTAGGGTTAGTCAGAACTTCTCCAGCACTGCAGGTCTTATTGAGTGTTTCAGATCTGCACAGTGACCCCAGGAAGGACAACTGGTGAGTCAGCAACAGGTTCATGTTTACCCAAGGCTCATTGATGTACATGGGGAAGGGAAGGTTAGGTCTGATCCCACAGAAGAGCTACTGTAATACAAACCGAACACACAGTGCAACAGAGTCTGAGCTGTTCTGGTGCATTAATGGGATCTACATAATATTAGGCAGGTGGTGTCTCATCATTTATTAAAATACATTTATATCCCTGTGTATTGTATTGTTCTATTTTATTTCATGTACAAAACATATTCCCAAAAAGTTGGGATGTGTGGTAAAACATCAATAAAAACAGAATGCAATAACTTACATTAATTTATTCATAACAGAACATGTAAAAAATATCAAACATTTAAACAAAGTAAATGTACCATTTAAGACAAAAAATAAGGTAATTCTGAATTTTTACCACTGTGTTGCTTCTCCACTTCTTTTAACAACAATCTGTAAACATCTGGGAACTGGAGAGACCACCCAGAGGAAATGTGACTTCTCACAACTGTCTATTCTTTGTCTCATCAGAAATAAATAAGCTTCTTATTTAAAGATGACTGAAGTCTGACTTGTTTCTCCTAAAACCTCATTAGGAGAAACAAGAAGCATTAAAACACTTCAACTTAAGACAAAGGTTTTTAGCAAATTCTCCTCATTGTCTCAAGCATTTTCTCATAAGAAAATTTTCATATCTCAAAACAGTCTGATTTTGTTAAAACATATGTCTTAGGTTTGTCTGAAACGTCCTTTAGAAGCAATAAAATAAGAAAATGTGCAAAGATAAAAATTGTGAGGAACAATTATTTATTAAACGTACTAAAGATGAAAAGAAATCACTTATAGTGAGCACTGAGTGATCAACAGCTATTAGAATGAACATTAATGAGGTTTTAGGAGAAACAAGTTAGGCTTCAGTAATATTTAAATAAGAAGCTTATTAATTTCTGATGAGACAAAGAAAAGACTGTTGTGAGAAGCCACATTTTCGTCTGGGCAGTTGCTGGACATTTGGGAGAGGAATGTTGTCCCATTCCTATCTGATATGCAGTTTTATCTGTTCAACAGTCCTGAATCTTCGTTGTTGTACTTTCCTTTGCTGATCTGCCAAATGTTGATGGTGAAAGGTCTGGACTTTTCTACTACACTGCTCAAAAAAAATAAAGGGCACACAAAAATAAGATATCCTAGATCAGAAGGAATGAAATATTCTTATTAAATGTTTTGTTCTTTTGCTAAGGTTATTATAGGGCTATATCTTTATAATAATATATAAAGAAATATCTTTATAGGGTTAATAAAAAACATTTTCCTTGCAGTGGGAAGGACTTTTAAGTTACATTTAAACGAGTGAAATGAGTCCTCGTCCAGGCCCACCATTTTAGAATGAGGTTTTCTCAGAAGAGCCCCTGGGTTGGGTGAGCATCAGCATGAGTGTCATTACCTTCACGACTCACCAAGGTTCACCCAACTAGTCTGGGCTTTTATTAGAAAACCTCTGTTTTGAGTAGTGATGGCACCTGTCAGTCAAACCGATTAAGTAATCTCCCAAAGAATCCACTTGATTATTTCCATATTTGGGCTGTACATCCTAATATGAGATCATCATAACATATGCTTGCTTTTGTCCTTGAAATGTCAAAAAATAAATTGTTTTGACTAAAAAGTTCCTTCCATGTGAGCTCATGAACTTAGCTTGCTAACATCAATCAAAGCTGCTGCTTTGGCTAACTTAGCTTTAGCTGCTAGCTGCTAATCAAAAGTCATGTGTGCTTTTTCCAGGAGGTTATAAATGCTTCTCTTCTCAGAGTGTCCACTCCCCATTGTGAGTTTGGACAAGCTGCTCTAACATCTGAAGGGCTAATGGTGGAGCCCAGGACAATGCATTTTTATTGTTTTTGATTCTTTCCCCCAACACTTTACATAGTTGAACGTGCTGACAAGTGGACAGTTTGATTTCACAAAAGTGTGACTGACTTGGAGTTACATTGTGTGTTTGTACATTGTACAAAGTGTTCCCTTTATTTTTTGAGCAGTATATAAAGCCATGCTGTTGTAATAGATGCAGTATGCAGTTTAGCATTGGCTTGTTGAAATTTGCAAGGCCTTCCCTGATAAAGATATTGTCTGAATGGGTTTAAATGTTGCTTCCTTTCCAAACTACTAATTCCATAGACACTAATGCACCCCCAATAAAGCAGTCATGCAGGCTTTTTAACTCTTTTCTTTGGCCCAGAGGATATCATGTCTATGTTTTCCAAAAAGAATTTACAATTTTGATTTGTCTGTAACCAGAACAGCTTTCCACATTTCCGCAGTCCATTTAAAATGACCTTTGGCTCAAATAAGTTCACTTTCACTAATGTCTTTTCTTTGCATGACAGAGCTTTAACCTGCATTTGTGAATGGCATGGAGAACTGCGTTCACAGACTTTGCTTTCTGGAAGTGTTACAAAGCAAATGAATTGATTTCCATAACAGAATCATCCCTGCTTTTAATACAGTGCTGTTTTAATGTACAGCCCAAAGATCACTGGCATCCAATAATCATTTTCAGCCTTGTCACTTGCACATAGACAATGCTCTGGATTCTCTAAATGTTTTAATGAAAATATGCACTGTAGATGATGTGATATTTAAAGCCGTCTCGATTTTATATTGAGGAACATTATTCTCAATTTCTTCAGAAATTAATTTCTCTTCCACAGCATTAAATAGCTAAAAATTGGAGAAGCAGTCCAAATAATTTATATAATAATTTATTATTTGTGTTTATTAAATTTATTTTATAAATGAAAAGTAGCTTGGTCTTTATTGCACTGAAGCACTGAAAAGAATTTTCTCCATAAAGAAATATTTTTCTAAATGAACATTTTCCTAAAACATCTTCCTGGATCTGCCTATGGAAATCATCCACACATTTGGAGAGAAAGGAAAAGAAAGAGAAGTATGACTAGCTCATGAGTCAGGAGCCAGGGAATGCTACATTCCTCCATGCTCTGAACTGCATGGTACACCATGTCCTTGGATTTCCACAGCCAGACATCTTGATCAAGTTTATCCCCAACACATCACCCACCCTGGCTTTGCATCTCTACATCTGCATCTCTAAACACACACACATGAACTTTACATGACATTTCTGATAGGTAAATGGTAAAATTCAGTAACAAATAAATACAGAAACACCTTTACATGCATATGAATTTAAGTGATATCACATTCTTAATCCATAGGGTTTAATGTGACATCATCCCACCCTATAACAGCTTCAACTCATCTGGACAAGCTTTCCATAAGGATTAGAAGTGAGTTTATGGGAATTTTTGACCATTCTTCCAGAAGCACATTTGTGAGGTCAGACACTGATGTTGGACGAGAAGGTCTGGTTCACAGTCTCCACCCTAAATCATCCCAAAGGTGTTTAATCAGGTTGAGGTCAGGAGTCTATGCAGGCTTGTCAAGTTCTTCCACACCAAAGTAGCTCATCCATGTCGTTGCTTTGTGTGTTGGAACAGGAAGGGGCTGTCCCCAAACTGTCTCCACAAAGTTGAAAAATTGTCCAAACTTTTTTGGTTTGCTGACATATTCAGAGTTTCTTTCACAGGAACTAAGGGGCAAAGCCCAGCTCCTGAAAAAAAACTCACACCATAATCCCCCCTCCACCAAACTTTACACATGGCACAATGCAGTCATACAAGCACCGTTCCCCTGGCAACCGCCAAACCCAGACTCTTCCATCAGATTGCCAGATGGAGAAGTGTGATTGGTCACTCCAGTCAATGCGTCTCCACATCTCTAGAGTCCAGTGGCAGCGTTTTACACCACTGCATCCAATTCTTTGCATTGCACTTGGTGATGTATGGCTTGGATGCAGCTGCTTGGTCATGGAAACCTACTCCATGAAGCTCTACGCACGTTTTTGAGCTAATGTGTGATGGTTTGTAGCAATTGACTCTGCAGAAAGTTGCTGACTTCTGTGCACTATGGACCTTAGCATCTGCTGACACCTCTCTGATATTTTACTGGCTGAGTTGTTGTTGTTCCCAATCACTTCCACTTTGTTAAAACACCAGTGACAGTCGACTGTGGAGTATTTAGTAGCGAGGAAATTCCATGACTTGACTTGTTGCACAGGTGGCATCTTATCACAGTACCACACTGGAATTCACTGAGCTCCTGAGAGAGACCCATTCTTTCACTAATGTTTGTAGAAGCGTCTGCATGCTTTTGTGCTTGAATGTATACACCATGGAAGTGATTGGAACACACCTGAATTTAATTACTTTGATGGGTGAGTGAATACTTTGGCAATATCTCTGATTATAATACAGATACAGTACGCTCATTTATTCTGACATCTCTGTTGATTACACTGCACAAGTCTTGCTTCCTGAAAAGTATGTTTCACTTTACGTTTTCACTATTAAATTCAACAGAACTACAAGTGTTTTGCTTCAGATTTTCTTTTGTCTTTAGTGTCTGATGCATCATGTTGCAATGTCCAACACTATTCAGCAAGCATTGATGGATTCCAGTTGCTCTGGTATCGTTCCCCCATCATAGCAACGTCATGCTGGGGCAACAAAAATGTCCTTTTTGATCTTAGCATCAGTTATAATTAATAATAAAAACTTCGACTTCCTTGTTCATTACTTGAGTTCCAGTTTTATGTGAGGAGGAGGCAATTTATATATATATATATATAGTAAATGTTACTAATTTCATGTTTCTTTCATTATCTTAGAATTTATTTTATCTTTTTCTAAATGCTGTTTTTCTGGATTTTCTTCTGTATACTTGTTCTGTTTACATTTAATCTGTACTGTATAACAAATTATAAAACTATGTACTGTATATTGTAAAGCACATTCACTTGTTTTCTCGCACTAGTCACTACATAGGCCACAATGCATTGCTCCCCATGAAACTCGCCACATCCCGCCACCTACAAGAGTATTTTTACATGACATGCAAAACATTTGTGTCAGTGGTAAAATTCAATAAATTAATACATATTTAATTTAATTATTGATAATTCACCTTCACCCTATGGGTGGTTCCCCATTAACCCAGAGAATGCAGTTCCACAACTCTATAGGCCAGTACTGAAGGGCTTTTTACGCTTTAGACAATGTTTGCATTTGCGATGGTGACCTTGGATTTTCCTCACGTGTTTCTCTCATTATATAGACAATCCTTTTCTCTCGAGATTATATACACAGCTGAGTTTGAGTTAGTTATACTGAAATCAGAGCCTTTTCTGATCAATTGATCAGCATGTTGAAGAGCAAGTCAATGAACATTATATAAAATAAAGATTACTAAACATATTTTAATTTAGATGTATGGTTCTAGGGGAAATGAAATTGTATAGATTAGAACTACATGAAGAATAATATAGATTAGTTGAGAATAATTATGTGAAGATTCATTAAATCTTGAACAAAAAGTATCACTTTACCAAAATCTATTGAAATCATCACAGTAAGTTAACGGAACAGTGCAGGGCCAGCTCTATAGATGGATTCTCCATAATCTTTTTTCTATTTGTAAGATGTATTACACCTGGGAAATCCTCCCTGCTTTCACTTAGGTCCTAATGGCAAAACGTCTACATGTTGTAGTGTGGCCTCACAGTAGCCTGGCACTTAACAACTTACAACCCCACTGGCTTTCATCTGAAGAAGGCAGTCAATACATCACTTTTATATAACAACTTCTCTGTTTAGCACCAATTACTGAGGCTGAGTTTGCCTTTATGCTTCGGACAAATAATAAGTGAAAACACAACCTCTTTTGAATTTAACTCAGGAAACTCAAAGCTGGACTTTTTCCCCGTCTAATGTTGCTCAGGTGCTCAGGGGTCACTGCTAGGGCTGTAAAGTCAGGACTTGTGTGGAAGTGTGTCTTTTTGGGGCATGAACCATTTAATTTTACATTTGTGTGAAAGCGCAGCTAAAAAAAAGCCATTGTGTAAAGCAAACCATGGACTGGCTAGAAGAGATTTGAGCTCATATTTCATCATGGGAGTGATGATGGTACAGATATCAAAGATGCAAAGAATTGATGAGCAGGGAGAAACCAATATCCACATTTTGAAGAATACAAGAATGATGACTAAATTCAGTTAGAAATTAAAGTGGTAAATTGTCCTGTACTCAGACAAAGTAATTTCTTTCTTGGATGCAATGTCCTCTGGAGGGGAGTGAGCATTCATCTTGTTATTCGCTCATTTCGTTTGTTGCTGTGGATAAGAGCATCAGCTAAATGCTGTAAATGTAAAAGTATGTACAACAGACTAAATATCTTGGGAATGACACATACAAAAGACTTTTGTTGAAACGGCCTTCCATGCCCTCACCTGCTGTTACAAATAAATGGAAATAGAAGTAAGATTAAAAGTGCAAAATAAAAGATGAGATACCACAAAAGTATATGAACTAACAGCAAATCTGAGATAAGTTTCTCTAAATCCTGTATTGACAGGAAATATATAACCTTAGCTATGTTTCTGAGATGCCAAATGCTGATTTAATTATAGATTTGACATGATAGCTGAAGCTGATTTCATCATCTATGACTTTTCTGAGATTTTTAGCATGAATTATGGTCCATAAATCCCTAGATTCCAGATAGGCATTAAGTTGCTACCTTCCTTCTCTGTTCCCAAACAGAATTATCTCTGTCTTTTCTTTTTTTATCGAAGGAAATTATGTTGCGTCCAGTCATTTACTTTTTCAAGGCACCAGCAAAGTGAGTTGATCAGACCAAAATCATCTGGTGAAGGAACGAGATAGAAAATTTTGACAGAGAGGGAGCATGTACAAATGAACAGAAGGGGACCAAGGATAGATCCTTGAGGAACTCCGTAAGGTATGTCTGTTTTTACTGATATGTATGTGTCAATGGATTCCAAATAGCTTCTGCCTTCTAGCTAAGTTGTCTGAATGAAAGTAAAAACACTTTTGTTTGCACTTGGTTTGTTTGTCTTCCTCCTGTCTTAATTTTTTCATTTATTTTGTACATCTGGCATCTGACTGCATTATGTTGCAGTCAATTACCCTTATCTTACTTGATTTACTGTAATTTTGTATATATTTTTGAGGAGCAGTGCTTAAATGTTTAAATGAATATTGAAATGCTATTAGTAATTGTTTTTATATTCAAGTTGTGAAAATACATTGTTACTCTGAGCAATATAATACATACCAATAAATATTATTATTAATAATAATAATATTAAAAATATTTAATATAACTAATAATAATGTTATTATAAATTTTAAATTAGTCAATAGATAGTCGATTAATGAAAAAGTTAGATTGTTTAAAAAATAATGGTTTAGGTAATGATGCTGTTCAGTCTTCTTCTCATCCTTATCCTGTCACCCTTACCGTCCTCTCTGCCATATAGAACTTTATTTGTTTATTTGTCCTCTGTTCAGAAGTTCTTTATCACTTTAGAGCAGATCGATATTGTTTAAACAAGATTTTGCTTGTTCTGATTCTGACCCAGTGTTGAATAAAAGCCTCCAACTTAAAAACACCACCTGGTCTCTGGAATGTAGATGCTGATAAGAATTGTCTGTTTACTGTGGAGTAGAGAAGCTTCCTCTAAAACAAGACCATTGTTTGCACCATAAGGTTAAGAGGAAGATAAATGCAGTAATCAAGCTGAGGGTGGATAAGGGGAAATAAAAACAGTCAAAATCATCCTCCTTCTAAAAACGAACATCCCCCGTTCCATCCCTTGTGCTATTTTATTAATGAATCCTTAGGTCTAATGCGTAAAATACCGTGAGCGAGGGGGCACACGCAAACTGAGTAAAATTCTGTGAGCGAGGGGGCACACGCAAACTGAGTAAAATACCACTAGTGAGAGGGCACACGCAAACTGAGTAAAATACCACTAGTGAGAGGACACACATGAATTGAGTAAAACACTGTGACCGAGAGGGCGCACGTGAATTGAGTAAAATACTGTGACCGAGAGGGCACACGTGAATTGAGTAAAATACTGTGACCATGAGGGCACACGTGAATTGAGTAAAATACTGTGACCGTGAGGGCACACGCAAATTGAGTAAAATACTATTAGTAAGAGGGCGCATGTGAATTGAATAAAATTCCGCAAGCATGAGGGCACACGTGAATTGAGTAAAATACTGCAAGCACGAGAGCACACGTGAATTGAGTAAAATACTGCAAGTGAGAGGGCACATGTGAATTGAGTAAAATACTGCAAGTGAGAGGGCACACGTGAATTGAGTAAAATACTGCTAGCGAGAGGGCACATGTGAATTGAGTAAAATTCTGCAAGCGAGAGGGCACATGTGAATTGAGTAAAATACTGCTAGCGAGAGGGCACACGCAAATTGAGTTAAATACCACGAAAAATGGGGCACATGTGAATTGAGTAAAATTTTGCAAGCGTGAGGGCACACATAAATTGAGTAAAACACTGTGACCGAGAGGGCGCACGTAAATTGAATAAAATACTGTGACCGAGAGGGCGCACGTGAATTGAGTAAAATACTGTGACCGTGAGGGCACACGCAAATTGAGTAAAATACTATTAGTAAGAGGGCGCATGTGAATTGAATAAAATTCCGCAAGCATGAGGGCACATGTGAATTAAAAAAAATAATTCAAGCATGAGAGCACACGTGAATTGAGTAAAATACTGCAAGCGAGAGGGCACATGTGAATTGAGTAAAATACTGCTAGCGAGAGGGCACATGTGAATTGAGTAAAATACTGCTAGTGAGAGGGCACACGTGAATTGAATAAAATACTGCAAATGAGAGGGCACACGTGAATTGAGTAAAATTCTGCAAGCGTGAGGGCACATGTGAATTGAGTAAAATACTGCTAGTGAGAGGGCACACGCAAATTGAGTAAAATACCACGAGCAATGGGGCACATGTAAATTGAGTAAAATACCATGAGCAAGAGGGCACACGTGAAATTAGTAAAATTTCGCAAGCGTGAGGGCACACGTAAATTGAGTAAAATACTGCAAGTGAGAGGGCACACGTGAATTGAGTAAAATACTTTGAGCGTGAGGGCACACGTGAATTGAATAAAATTTGGCAAGCGTGAGGGCACACGTGAATTTAGTAAAATACCATGAGCAAGAGGGCACACGTGAATTGAGTAAAATACTGCAAGCGAGAAGGCACACGTGAACTGGGTAAAATACTGATAGCGAGAGGGCACACGTGAATTTAGTAAAATACCATGAGCAAGAGGGCACACGTAAACTGAGTCAAGTACTGCAAGTGAGAGGGCACAAGCAAATTGAATAAAGTACCACAAGAGAGTGGGCACACGTTAACCATTTTTAAAAAAATGTACCTCAGTAAGCAGCATAGCATTTACAATGTTTTCTGAGGTTTTGTTTTGAATTTTAATGGATGAATTATCAAAAGATTTCAACATGAACCAAGTGGGAAAATGTGTCTCTGCATTGAACTATGGTGGATGTGATGTTATTCCATCCAGTTCTGAGGAGCCTCAGGATCAATGACACGTAGCATCCACATCATGCATGTTCTTTTAGTACAGTAGAATATATTAATTATATTTTTGCTTAAACAACAATAAAAAAGGTACACAGTTGTTCTCCCATCACGTGCACGGTCATCAGCACAAAATATGTCTGATAAACGATAAAATTCACCATCATCGCCCCTGATTTATTTTTACAACTCGACTACTGGATAAATGTCACGTAACTTTATAAGTAAACATAGTCTGGCTTAAACTCCTCTTGTGCTTCCATGCACATAAATACAAATCAAATTCAAATTCTAATTTTGTCACATACACAGTCATATGTGATATGATGTGTAGTGAAATGCTTTTTGCGACCACCGGTGACCCCCAGATACATAAACACAAGTTAAACACATTTTATAGGCAATTTAAGAGCAAACAACAATAAATAGTGCACAATAGTACAGTGGAAGAGTAATGGATCCCTCATTAGTATTGTGCTGTGTTGTATAAACGTTATAGGTTATAGTTATAGTATAAATGAATGAACAATATCCCAACATCAGCCAAATTCATTGCTATCTACACTGGTAGATATCCACATCCACATGGCTCACAGTGGGGTGACATAGATGGGAGACAACACTGATTTACTTAAGAAGTATAAATGTTCATTAAATAAAAAGAAAAGTGCATAAAAGAACACACAGCTCCGCACAAGGCCACCAACGATGATGGCGACGACAAAGGGAATGATGCCGATTCCGCCATTGACGCTCTCTTTAAAGGCCCACGGGCATGGCCAGGACTGATTTTGGTTCTCTGCAACATAGTAGCTGAGCTGAGGCGTAGGGGGGCATGTGTTGGTGCTGCACGGCCCTCTGGGTAATGTGTTCTGTGTGGTTCTGGGTCTGTGTATGGGTTATTTTGTTTATTTGGGGGGGTATTTGTTTATGTATGTGTTTCGGGACTAGTTTGGGGTTGTTTTGTGGGTTTTTTGTGGGTTTAAGGGTCGATGACTGGACTCATGGTCGTTGTGGTTAGTGTTCTGTGTAGTGAGCCCAGCCATCCAGAGCCAGTTGGGTTCTGATGCCTGAATGCTCTGTGTGTGCTACGCCAGTAGAGGGCACACTTGCTTTAAGAGTTCTTTCCAGAGCTTTATTAAAGTGTCGGGCTGTTGCCCAATTCAAGCATGAAAACCTTGGTGTCAGTCTCCATTATTTCCTGCAACAATTATCCAAGCCAGAAAATCATTACAATAGACATATGCAAAGCCAGACCATGAACCATGCTGGCAGGATTATGCCAGGTCTCTTTAAGAAATTTTGAGACATCTAGGAGGATGTTTTTTCAATATCTGAGTGGATATCTTTTAAATGCATTTTGGACTTTTGCTCAGTGAGCTTTCATCATGGATACAACCACTTCCTGTCATTTGCCTCCAAGAGAAGCCTTGGCACTGTAGTATTCAACTGCAAGCACCTTGCAATTGAAACTAAAGTCACAAACCTGCCTTTGTATAATACTTCCAGTGAACCGTAATACTTATGACACAACTGAAAAACATCTCAGAAAACAATGAAACTATTAGCCATACCATTGGCAGGTATATTGAATTAGAATGCCTGTCAAAACATGTCAAGAGGTGGGATATATAGTGCAAGACAGCAGAAAAACTGTCAGTTCTTTCATTTGTTTATGTGCTGGAAGCAAGAAAAAGTGTCATTTCCCGCCCACAAACCTGCCCACTGACTCAGGTCCATTAGTTCTGAGTGGAACGCACAGTGCAAGAAGGATCCTGGGCGTGTAGCACCAAGAAAGTGATTGCAAAACTGTGTGTGTGTGTGTGTGTGTGTGTGCAGGTACAGTATCTCACAAAAGTGAGTACACCCCCTGCATTTCTGTAAATATTTTATTATATCTTTTCATCAGGCAGCACTGAAGATATGACACTTGATTTGCTGCCACTTTAACTCTAACACACAGCCTTTAATGTCTAAAACTGCTTGCAACAAAAGTGAGTACACAAATGTGCCCAGTTAGCGACTTTCCCTCCCTGGTGTCATGTCTTAATTTGTTTTTGGTGTTATCGCTCTCACACTCTCTAATACTGGGAACTGGAAGTCCAACATGGCACCTCATGGCAAAGAGCTCTCTGAGGATCTGAAAAATGTTTTGCTCTACATAAAGATTGTCTAGGCTATTAGAAGATGCCAGCACCCTGTAAATCAGCTGCAGCACAGTGGCCAAGACCCTACAGCAGTTTAACAGGACAGGTTCCTCTCAGAACAGTCCTCGCCATTGTCAAAGAAGCTGAGTGCACATGCTTAGTGTCATATCCAGAGTTTGTCTTTTGAAAATACAGGTCCTTCTCAAAAAATTAGCATATTGTGATAAAGTTCATTATTTTCTGCAATGTACTGATAAACATTA
>JBBIGC010187698.1:0-14127 GCA_037576955.1 Lepidarchus adonis | reverse complement strand
CAGACCGGCTACTATTGGAGACCGGCGTTTATATCTATTTTTATCTTTCGATCCCGGCGTTTAATGGCGACTAAAAGAGACAGGCTATTATTAGAAGATATACGGTAATTTATTTGTATAATGGTACAGAAAATAAGTATTTAAAACCTACAAACTAGCAGGAATTCTGACTAACACAGACCTGTTACTTGTTTTTTAAGAAGCTCTTTTATCCTCCATTTGTTACCTCTATTCATTGAACTGCATAAAAGACACCTGTCCACACCTTCAAACAGTCAGACTCCAACCTCCACCATGCCAGAGACCATCTGGAGGATCCAGAGGAGGATTTTGAGAATGCCATGTGGTCAGATGAGACCAAAATGGAACTCTTTGGTATAAACGCCACTCTCTATGTTGGAGGGAGAAGAATGCTGAGTTGCATCCCAAGAACACCATACCCACTGTGGAGCATGGTGGTGGAAACATTATGCTTTGAGGCTGCTTTTCTGCAAAGGGGACAGGAGGACTGATAAATATCAGGAGGACAGGACAGGAGGACCTCAATCCAATAGAGAATCTGTGGAGGGAGTTCAAAGTCTACGTTTCCCATTTGTCTGGGAACTTTTGTTTGATTAAGTGATAGTTTTAAAATGGAGTTAATTATTTTTCACATTCTTGAGAGGAACAAAACAAGTCAATACCAAGAGCTCTGCACTGCTCTGCTCTGCTCTGCATTTAATTATTGAAGTTTGCCGAATTTGTATGTGAGATTGAGCGCTGAGAAGTAAGAGATGTGTGTGCAAGCACCATCTAATGCACTAAAAGTAAAGCCTGGGGGAATCTGAGAACTGAAATTGCATAAACACTTGTGCATTCTTCACATAAATTGCCATAGGGTACAAAGATCAAATGCAGATTAAATGCTTTGTGTGACAGTGAAGTTTTACTCTTGCCAAGCACATTTTGGACAGGATTAAATATTCAGAAAATCCTCAACTTTATTGGTGTACTGTGTTTCTTTTGCACTAGTTATACTAATGAAAACACACTTTTATGCACACCTTTAAAATTAAGTACTTTCAGACCTCTGGAAAACCTCAAATGATGTGAAAAAAGTACACCCAATTGCTGTATTTTTTTTTTACATATTTGGAAAACAAAATTCTCTCTCTTTCATAACAGGCCCACAGTTAAATGTCATTACACTATAAAACATCAAATTGACTTCGTTGTCATAATCTAATCCAAAGCAAAAATAACACATCAGTCACATGATCAAAATAAGTACATGCTTACACATTACACCTTCAAGTGTATAAAAATAGAATCTCATGTCATGGAATACGTATTGCTGATTATAACTTCCTATAGTTGGATGTTCTGTAGATGTTCTGTTGCATTCGTCTGACATTGGATTTTATGATGGGGATGCAGGTAAAGTCTTGTATGTGCAAGCATCACTGCACAGTGGAATGGTGCACCACCACTCCTGAGTCTGCTAAATCTTCCTACAGGTTTTTTGCAGTCAAATGAATTTTGATGTGTCTTTCTGATCAACATATGAACAGTTCTAGAGAGACTATGATTACATCATTGTTAGCTGCTTATTGTTTCCACTGATGCTCTTTAAATTCTACTGTCAGGCATAATGCATAAACTACATTATCAATAAAATGTAGCTATGTTATCAAGTCAAGTCAATTTTATTTGTATAGTGCTATTTACAACAGATGTTGTCACAATAAAGTTTTACAGAATCCAGGTCTGAGCCAATGAAGAAAAGGAGACAGAGGCAAAGAAAAACTCCTTGGGAGTAACCAAGGTTCAGAAGGGGATCCCATCTTCCTCTGGTCAACATTGGAGAGTGATAACAGACAGAGAATATGAATGAATAAATAAGAACTAAGAACTAAGAGTAGCAATGAGTCCAGTTTGAAGATACATCTGCAGCTCCTTGTGAGCAGATGGGCCTTTGAATTAAGATCAGGTAAGTGGTTCTGTCCATATGGCCTCTCCTCAGTAGAAGTGAGGGGTACATCATGTCAAGAGAAAGAGAGAAAGAGAGAAAGAGAGAGAGAGAGAGAGAGAGAGAGAGAGAGAGAGAGAGAGAGAGAGAGAGAGGCAGGGAGGGACGATGGGAGGCAGGGAGAGAGCCTGTTAGGGATGCTCAATGTTGTAGGTGAATACGAATGGGGAGCAGGGGAGGGGTGCAAGACCATTCAGTGCATGTTACTGAACTGAAGCTTGTTTATAGACTTATTAGTATCCAGAGAGCAACGCATTACAATAATCTAAACTAAAAGTAACAAAAACATTAACACATTTTTCTGAATAATGTGATGACATAATATTACTTATCTTAGCAATATTTCTGGGATGAAAGAAGGTCCTAGTAGTGTTATCTTGTTGCCGTCTTGGAGTTTTGGTAGATTTCTTGCAGAGATATTAGAAAATGACTGGCAAGTTTTTAAGTTAAGTGTTATGCAAGAAGCAATGCACTTTCAGATGTGTAACATGTCTTTAGTGTGCCCTCAAGGACTTTTTTATCCTAGCACTTTTCCATTTTTGAACAATTTTTCCATCTCAAACACAAAGCTGCCAGTGGAGATCAGAGACAGTTTGTCATAGTTGCATGAGTCAGTATATTAACTAATTAACCCTAATTGGAAGTGGGCCTTGATACTATATTTTGCCAAATGTGATAAGTAATTGTGAAGGATTCATAGATCTTGCTACTGCTCATTATATACCTTTGAAGGTATTTCCTCTTGCAGCAGTGAATGCTTCAATGGCTTAGCCCTCAGTTTGCATGTTTTCGAGATTGAGCAAGATATCATGAATCACTATACAATATAATTCTAGATTATCTCATCCACATGCTAAAATAGTATCTTCTGCCTTATTCCCATCGAAAGTGTTTCTAATGTGTGATTTTAGTCATCTGTCTGATGGAACTTTTTTATACTTGTTAAATCAAGTGCTGCTTCTGAGAGAGTTTCAACTATCCATGCAAATGCTAGACGTGTTGAGGGAGAATCACCAAACCGTCACTGTTCTAACCAACTCCCAAAACATATGAATTACCTTTTACACCTGAAACAAATTTAATTTTTTTTCTTTTTTTACAGCTTCATTGTTTGTCTGCCTCATTATTTATTCTAATGATAACTTTTTTTGTTGGTAGAAAGACACTCGCTGCTGAGATAAATGGTAACAAACAAAAAAAGACGTTTGCACAGTACTCTATCTCAAATTAAATTATTTTAATTAATGGGATGTTTTTGGGAACAATAATAGAATAGAATGAATTAATTTTTGATATTTTAGCATTGTTATCCATAGTTACAGTTTAAAATGACTGAATTTGGACACCAAACATGTCTTGACTGATCAATCTAACTACACCTTACATCTATGTGTAAAATTGTGCAAATTATATATTTTTGCCAGACTAATTGTTTAATCTGACACAAGCTGTAAAAAGGCTTGTGATTGCAATGCAATAAACTAATCTGCTGTTTGTCATGTTGTAAAGCTGCCGAAAATGTGTTTAAGAATGAGAGAACCTTCTCAAAGAGCAATGCGAATTAGATTTTTTTGCCCTTTTTTCATGGGTTCTACCTTGTCTGTGTCATTAATTCATAGCAATTAAATTGTTCCAACTAAGCAACATACAGAAGTCACAGCTTTACATCACTGCAGGATATGGCTGCACATGGTGTTTCACTACTAAAGCACATTTGCCTTAGTCTCACTACTGTCTGGACCAAATATGGGTCAACAGCATGTGAAAAACTTACGGAAATAAAAAAAAGGTTTGGCTGCACAGCCACTGTAGCGCCCCCTTTGTTTTGGGAGCCGGAGGATGTGGGAGGAGGAAGGAGAAAAGATATTTTCTTCCTTCTCTTTGTGGTTGCGGACAGGATGGAATGAGATGAGATGCGGTAGCAATTAAATGCAGACAACCGCTGTGCTCCTCTGGGGGACACGATGGAAAACATTTAACATTTTACTTACAGCTGACCACTGGCCACAGCTCAGCCCTGTTGCCCACTTTGGTTCATCAACTCACCCAACTACTCTGATTTCAATCTCTTTTTCTTTCTTTTTCTTCACCTCCTCTGACATCTTTGAAAGGTCTTTCATTTTCTCACTCTCCAACACTAACTGTACCTCTCTCTTTTTATGTTTCTCTCCAAGCCTGTGCTTTTCTCTGTAAGTAGTTTCCCACAGCCAGTGGGTAGGTTATAGCCCCATCTGTGTCACTCTGTGTGGGCTAATGACAATAGCACAAAGCCTGGAGGAGCAAGAGGTTACACAAGTGGAAACATGAAATCAGACCTAATTAAACTAACTTAAAAGAAAATATTTTTTCCTTTCATGTCCTTCTAAGTGTGTTTCCATGTAAGTACTCCATATTCCACTCTTTGTCCCTCCCACTAAGCTATTATTCTGAGTAGTATTAGTGCCAGTGAGAATGAGAGAAAAACATCCCACAGTGACAGAGATTAAAGCCACATATCATTCTAGAGTCATTTGCATAATGTGATTTATCTTTCTGTGTTAGAACTGGCTAGAGGGACAGATATCCTGATATTCAGATTGTGCATAATAGGAGAGATAATCGTGAATCATTTAAAAAATAACTCTACACAATGTAGGATTGCAATGAGTTTAAGTCTTTCATCATCTACAGTACAAGTAATTGTGAAAAGATCCTGTATAAGACACAGCTGCAAACCCAGTGTTGAATATGCCTGACCTTCGAACCTTTAAAGCTGTGTAATGATGTGTTAGCAGTGGTTTGCATGCAGGTGATACTCTAGAAGACTAAATTAGTCTGAAAATGTGTCTCTGTAGCAGGAGCTGACAGTTATACATTAATGAAATGTCTTACAAACAGTGAATGTTTAAGATTAAAAGTAGACCATTATTATATATATTTAATATTCAAAGCTCATAATGCTAGCAAAAAATTATATTCAAAAGTATTTGTACAATAAATGAAATCATACTTCTTAGAGAGTTTGTTATCAAAGCACCTTCTTGGGCTTAAGCTGTGTGTGTTTATTCATAAAAATTTAAATAAAATTTAATTTCTTTTCTAGTCCCTGTGTGTGCTACTTAATAGAATTTCAAAAACACTTTTCCATGAAAATGATTGTCATCTCAGAGCCCTGCTTCCAGGAAAGTATAATAAATAATGTTATGTAAAATATAAAAGAAACAAATATCTACAAGTTGTAAATTAACTTGAAAATGTAATTTAACAATTTTACAAAGAAATAACTGTTAATGTTTACAACTTGTATTGTACATGTATTTATGTATTTCATAAGCATAAACACATTTTGAAATGTGACTACAGCAACACACAACACTACAGGGCATATTTAGAGTAATCATTATATAGTAGTGGCATCCCTTCACAACTTCAGTCATGAGATCTGCCCAATTTGAAAGTTCAGATCCAAAACACCTGGCTCTTGTATTCAGATCGGATTGTACTACCTGAATCAGGTGTGTTAAATTAGGGTTGGAAATGGACTGGAGTTGGGCCCCCTGGTTTATATAGAATAATCAGTTACAGCGTTTTAAAACATTACAAATTTAGCAAGTGAAGTTGTAACAGACTAAAATATCAAGTACATTTTCAAGACAATTTTATTGTCTGACGTTGTTACAAAGCAGTTTTACAGAATTTACTGAATCCGGGTCTGAACCCTTGCTAAGCAAGCCAAAGGCAACAGTGGCAAAGAAAAATGTAGAAAGAAACCTTGGGAGGAACCAAGGCTCAGAAGGGGGAATCCATCCATCCATATATTCAAAAATATTTGTACAATAAATAAAATCATACTACAAACATGCAGCTACAATGTGAGGCCACCTTACAAACAATTAAAATAGAGTGGGACTTTTCAACAAGGCTTTTGAACTCTGATGAAATCTTGTGTGACTTGAACTCAACTAAAATAATTTTGGATGAATATTTATTGTTTCATTGATTTGAAGTACAGTACAGGCCAAAAGTTTGGACACACCTTCTCATTCAATGTGGTTTTTTCTTTATTTTTATGCCCATTTACATTGGTAGATTCTCACTGAAGGCAATGAAACTATGAATGAACACATGTGGAGTTATGTACTTAACAAAAAGGTGAAATAAGTGAAAACATGTTATTTATTCTAGTTTCTTCAAAATAGCCACCCTTTGCTCTGGCCAGGTCATCTGCCGCAGCACTCCATCACTCTCCTTCTTGGTTAAATAGCCAAATAGGCAAATTGGTGTGTTTGGGGTCATTGTCCTGTTGAAAAATAAATGATCGTCCAACTAAACGCAACCACTTGGCGACACAATTAAAGTTTTTGCAATTTTTCCGGACTTACTGACCTTAATTTCTTAAAGTAATGATGACCACTCATTTTTCTTTAGTTAGCTGATTGGTTCTTGCCATAATGTGAATTTTAACAGTTGTCCAATAGGGCTGTCGGCTGTGTAGTAACCTGACTTCTGCACAACACAACTGATGGTCCCAACCCCATTGATAAAGCAAGAAATCTCACTAACTACGTGTGTTCATTCATAGTTTTGATGTTTTCAGTGAGAATCTACCAATGTAAATGGTCATGAAAATAAAGAAAACAAATTGAATGAGAAGGTGTGTCCAAACCTTTGGCCTGTACTGTATGTATCCTTTATCTGCAGACCCTGTATTAAAGAGGTTGACTTTCCATGTGGTTTTGCTGACTTTTTTCAAAAGAAAAAAATGACAGATTATTTTGCATTTTACAAAATGTTCCACCATTTTGTGAAACATTTGCATTTCTATATGTGAGTATACCCAGTTGAGTAAGTCCCCCAAAAGCAAAGTGAGAGTTCTGAAGTAATTTATGAGCCAGTGACCCCTACTCCAGCTTCTTGTAATAGATCTGTCATCTATGAAGGCTGTGCTGCTGATGGACTGACTTTGCTTTGCTCTTTTGGAAACGGCTGTGAGGGAAGTTAATGAAACTGTCTCAGCTGTGTGCAACAAAGACAGTGTTCAGACTTTAGGCGCTGATGGAAAAATATCACAAAGGGGACCTTTGGAGGTTTTTATTAGTACTGCTTACACGTGCAATTTTGTGGGGCTGGAAAAGTCAGGTGCGTCAGCTTGGTGATTGTAAGCTGGGACTCTTTCTCTTTCTCATCATCTTCCTCTTACTCATAGGTTTGCATTCTGGAAACAGGTTTGGAGGCATCAATGGATGTTGTGTGCACTCTAGTATGCAGATGGGTTTCCCAATGCTAATCAGTCAGTTAGTACTGAACCGGACAAAACCAAAATGTCCCAAAGATGCCCCTGAAGATCTACTCTCTAAATGAACCCTATTGATTTTCTCCACAGACATTTTTTATTAATTGATATCACATGTGTTGAGGTTTCCTTGTTTGAAGGGACAGAGATCAGGGATGACACTCCCTGAGGAACTTCGACCTCTTTATTCTCCTACTGTAACTCATCAGTGAGAGGAAAGGAGTACACCATAGGCAATTCCCTAAACCCCTTATATGTCTGTTCCCAGTTAAATTTACTCCTCAGACCTTTTCTCCTAATCCCCCACCACCACCACTGTCAAGGAGGAAGGCTGCTTGGGGTGGAAGCGTGGGCTCCTTACTTCCATGTGGCAAAGGAGGTATGGAAATCCAATCAGAACAAAACAGTTCATCCTGGGCCTTTGCACAGGAGTATCCGGCTGGGCATGTACTTATGTGGCAAGTTGTGCACCAAGCTTGGGAAAGAGGGAGAGTTGGTGGTGGCATCTGTGGGGGAGTCGAACAGGAGATGACAAAGCTGTCATCTGACTAAAAGGCATAGTGTGGTTTCCATTCCCCCTTTTTTCCTCTTCCTCTGCAAGTGTTTAACTGTGTGGAAACACGTTTGTCATGAAGGACTTTGCTGTGGGAACTGCTTTAAACAAATAAGGAATTAGTGTCCCACCAGAAATACCAGATCATTATTGCAGAGCAGGCTCCCTAGCATATGGCCTCTCTCTGAAGTGGTGCTATGGTATAAATGCATATGGCTTCATGCTCACCATGAGGGTGAACTGTAATGGTAGTTAATTATAGGGTATCACTAAATGAGATTATATATCTAGCATTCTTACAGGATATAAGTAACATTAGAAAAAACAACATATTTGTTAAATCATCATATACAGTGATGTGAAACAGTATGTGATTGTTTTGCATATTTGTCACATTTACTTACCTACCTGGCTATATGTGCAAAAGTAATTCGTCAGTCATTGAAAAGCTTTAAATTTCACTAGCCAGGCCCAGGCCTAATTTTATTCAACCAAAAAAATCACTGAAATAGAAGTATAATAGGCTAAAAGATCTAAAAAAAACAACACATCATCTTTCAAATCTATCAGTCTATCAGTCAGGAAAGGGTTAACCTATTTCCCTGATAGTCCACAACATTGATTTTTGCAAACCTGGTATTGGGTGCGGCTTGCTTAAATGGGGCAGTCTAACTAAAAACATGAAAGCACATTCACTAAAAGTATAATTCAGTGCACAAAAAGACCATATCCCCAAATGATTAGTTGAATTTAAATGTACTGTTTACTGCAGCAATGAACAGTCGAAAAGCAATGCAAAGCAAATAAAACACGGAACATGCAAAGTACCATTGCTTATGTTTACCCTTCCTGTGCTGCTACCTCAGCTTCATGGCTTTCATACAGTGTCACTCAGAATAACTCCCCAGCTTTGAATACACTTCTGAACCAGTCAATGCATAAGTTCACGCAGAGGCAGAGTTCCGTTTTGGGACCTGTGACTTTATTAATTTATTCTCAGCACAGAGCACAATTTCTGCTCTCCATTCCCATTTCTAAGCTGCTCCAATGTGCGCTGTTAACCTGTGCTCTCTTGCTAACAGGCTACAACTCTCCGCTAAAAACAATGGTTTTTCCACCCATTTTCCACCTGCACTGCCCACCCATTCTCCACCCTACACACTACACAGTCCATAATGCATTGATCCCCCCCACAACACTCTGGAAACCAACAAGTTGCCAGAAATAACATTGGTTAGTCTAGCTGTCATAGCAGTCCTCGACGCATCAAAATATGCAGTTGTAGAGTTGATCTCGTCTAAATGCTGCATATGATTAGCTTTACTTAGTGTAACCTCACAATTTGGTTGTCTTATTCTGGCAAGAAGAAGTAAAAACCCTTTCTTTGCTGCTGGAATATGGCTCTGCACTGCTCCGTCACACAGGAATGTCAATCATCTGTCTACATGTAAATTATTCAGTATAAAATGACCAACAATGAAATGCAAGAATTATTAGACTTACCTTTCTTCAAATCGTATCCGTTAATGTCTATTGCGACCTGTGCTGCTTTGCTGTCACTAATGTTGGATGTGTTCATCTCGGATATTACAGATGTTGCATGGAGCTTAAATTCTGTAGTGTAGTTCTTGCATTGTGGCATAATATCAGTAAGTTCCTAATTTTATCAATTTAATTGTTTATGCTCAACTACAGTATAATGTAACTTTTGATATAGATCTGCAAAGGTCCCCAGGGGTGTGTCAAGTTAAATGCTTTTACTCCAGATGGGTAAATTCAGTAACGCTGCTGCTAATAATGTGTCAGCTTATTTTAGATTTTTAAAACATAAATTAGCATTTTCTGTGACTTATAGAATGGGACGACCTATCATTGGGGACATATGGTACCACACCATTTCTAAGCCTCTGAGACACCAATGAACCACTGTGACAGCCATTATCCACAAATTACAAAAACCTGGAACAGTGGGGAACCTTCCTCATAGTGGCCAGCCTCCAAAAATCCTCCAAGTGTGCATGGACAACTCATCGAGGAGGTCAGAAAAGAACCCAGAAGAACATCTAAAGAACTGCAAGCATCACTTGCCTCAGTTAATGACAATGAGAAAAAGATAAATGGCATCATTGGGAGAGTTCCTATGCGAAAACCTATGCTCCTCAAAAAGAACATTAAGGCTTGTCTCACATATGCTGAAAAACATATTGATTATCCTCAACACTGTGTAATGATCGGGATAGGGAAGGACCACCCCTTTTTGTAATTTCCCCTCTCTCGCTCTACCTCTTTCAAACTCCATGGAAGTTAAGACTGGTCGCAGCTGTGTGAACTTCACAGGTTTTACTGTTTTTACCAGTGTTGAATGTATCACCCTGCTTTTCTTAACCCCCTAACTACAGTGGTGGTTTATTTGGCCGGTGACTGTGTGGTTCTATGGTCTCCTTCCTTGAGAATAAATGATGAGCAGCTAAATTTCAACCTTCAGAGTTCTATCTTTCTCTCCATCTACACCACACCAGAGGGGCAGAACTCTACAAATGTTCATGAAAAGTACAAGCAATTCATGAAAAGAACATCATATCAGAAGTCAAGCATGGTTTTGTAGTGCGACAGTGAGAGCTTTTTTGCTGGTTGAGGACCTGGATGACTGAAGGAGAATGTCTGCACATCAGTTTGTGCTCTAAAGCTCAGGCAAACTTGGGTTATGCTGCAGATCAATGATCCAAAACACTCCAGCAAGTCCACCTCTGAATGGTTAAAAAAAACAAAATGTTTGTTTTGGAGTAGCCTAATCATAGTCCAGACTTAAATCCAAATGAGATGTTTTGGCATGACCTTAAACAGGCTGCTCATGTTCAAAAATCCTTCAATGGGGCTGATTTTATTGGGTTAGCTTTTTTTCTTTTAATAAATGAAATCATCATTTAAAAACTGCATTCTGTATGTACTTGAGTTATATTTGTCTAATATAAAATTTGTTTGATGATCTGAAACTTACAATTTTGAAAAAAAGCAACCAAAAAAGTATACTTTTTCACAGCACTGTACGAGGACTATGCAATCATAAATGACACTCGATGACTTGCTTTATTGATTTTTTAAATATGAAAATAAGCAGTCATTCTCTACAGTGTGCATATTTATGTATTTTCGTTTTTACAATAACATTTATTTGCTGAATTTAACATACTGAAAAAGATCTAAAAATTAAATATGGTGTGCTCAGTAGCTGAGAATTAACATAAGCAAACAATGTAATATTCAAGTGTGTTCAGTGCAAAGGATGAGCTAGCTTATTTTGACTTGATTAAAAAATGTTCTTATATATTTGTCCTCATGTGTCTCTTTTGACAGTGGAGTATGACCGGGAGTTGTCACCGCACAGAAGACACCATAAAGAGTTCAAGTTCAACTTGTCTCAGATCCCAGAAGGAGAGGCAGTTACAGCAGCAGAGTTCAGGATCTATAAGGAATGCATGAGCAGCACTTTCCGCAATGAAACCTTCCGGCTCAGTGTCTTCCAGGTGGTGGGTGATCACCCTGACAGGTGAGTGAGCTGGCTCTTTGACCACAATATTAAACAATGAAATGCATGCTATTTGCTAAAAATGATTATTTGTGTATACAATGCTTTTCGTGAACAACAAAGGAAAAAGGAAAAACCTGCAGCTGTCTGCCTCTCCACTGAATGCACTGTGTGATGCACATGAGTGACACAATGTAACATTTTTTCTTAAAAAAAAACAGAATTTTATATAATAACTAGGCTGCATTTCTGCAGAGAAAATGCAAAGTGTGCTTGCTCAAATGTTGCAAGCAAAGTAAATGGTTAAGATATGAGATTAGCTTTGACCAAGTTAATTGTATGTGGTGTGTGGGTGTGGGTGGGGTGGATGTGTCTGTGGGTGGGTTCTGGTGGTGTGTGGGTGCAGGTGGTGGGGTGGGGTGGGGTTGCTGGCGGTGTGTGTATGTGGGTGTGTGTGCATGATGTGTGGGTGTACTTGTGTAAATGATGTGTGTGGGTGTGTCAGTGTGGGTTCACTTACTTACACCCAGCCCCAGGGTTCACTTACTCACGCCCAGCTCTGGCGTTCACTTACTTACACTCAGCCTCAGGGTTCACTTACTTACACTCAGCCTCAGGGTTCACTTACTTACACCCAGCCCCAGTGTTCATTTACTTACACCCAGCCCCAGTGTTCGCTTACTTACACCCAGCCCCAGTGTTCACTTACTTGCACCCAGCCCCGGGGTTCACTTACTTATGCCTAGCCCTGGGGTTCACTGTATATCACCATGGAAACATCATCCCAACTGTAAAATATGGTGAAGGAAACATGACTCTGGCTTGCTTTGCCACATCAGGGCATGGCCAGCTTGCAATCACTGAGGGAAAGATGTGTTTCAAAAAATTCTTCAGGATAATGTGAGAGTGTGTGTACATCAGCTGAAACTCTTGTTGAAGTTGGGTGAAGCAACAGGACAATGACCCAAAACATCGGAGCAAGTGCACAACGGAACAGCTTCAGAAAAACAAAATCAGCTGTTTGAAGCGGCCAAGTCAAACCCAGACCTCAACCCAATGTAGATGCTATAGAATAACTTGAAGAGAGTCATACACATGAGACGTCAAAAGAATACGACAGAGCTAAAGCAGTTCTGCCAGGAGGAATGGGTTAAGATTCCTCCTGAATTATGTGCAGGTCAGATCCACAGCTACACAAAGGTTATTGCTGCCAAGTGGTGGTCAACCAGTTAGTAATTCCATGGGTTCACATACTTTTCCCAATAGCTATACTGTATGAGTTGTTTATGGTTGTTTTCAATAAAGACAAAATATGAGATTTTTTGTGTTATTATTTTAAGCACATTATATTTGTCAATACCCATACCACTACATTTTATGACAAATGAATGCAGAAAACCATGAGATTCCAAAAGGTTCAACATACTTTTCCTTGCCACTGTAATTTGGAATTCAGTGATATTTACTGCTGATGACTTAAACTGCAGTCAGTAATGCAGATGTTGGTAGGGAACTGATGTCTCTTAGGGTTAAGTTACATGAAGCAACATTAAACATACAGACTTTGGCCTTATTTCTTGAGGGTTGAACTGTGGATTTTGGTGGATGTTGACAAGCAGAGCATCTGTAATCTTTATTTTCATAAAAAAGTAAACCTAATGAAAGGTCCAAGCATGACAGGGACATTGCTGCACTGGCTGTGTTGGATATTACCTCACTCATTGAGAATTAGAGGCCCAGTAAAAACTAGGAACTGACTGCTTGTTGACTAATAACTTGTCATAGACAAATAAATACTTAAAAAAGCATATTTCATAGGAAAAACGTAGAACAATATTTGAACAATATACCTTGCATGTTCTAGTTAACTGAAAGGTGCAAATGCTTTTTTAGGTCATAAGGGCTCAAACTCTTGTTTTTGACCCAGTTCCCTGGTAGCTGAGAACACAATCAGGACACAGACTACAGGTCTGCATCTCAGTTTTTACCATGTACTTTGCGCAGCCATCACTGCAGTGGCAAACTGAAAAGAGTTTTTTGACATCTGAAAAAGAAGTCAAAAACACATCACACATTGACATTGTGGGTGAAAGTACGGATGGTCCCCATGAATTATACCAGCAGCAGGATTGGATGTTGTTCCAGTGTCAAAAACAGCAATCAATAATGTGACTCCAACATGGAGTGTGATGCTAAACTTAGCAAAATGGCCTTCTCTGCTCCCCTTTGTCCCATTTCAGCATATTTTATTTCAAATCAATAAGCATTCCAAGGCTGAATGTGCTGTATTTAAATGATTTCAACTAGTCGCTGAGTTGCCTGTTTTCTGGATCAGTAGATAATCTTAATCTTGAGATCATTATTTTGCAGGTCTTTTTGATATAACAGTAAGACAAATCTGCCAACTCATGCCTCACTGTCATCACATTGACTGAAAACATTCAAAATTCATTTTTAATCACATACTTTGCCACTCACAGATAATATTGACTATATTTTTATATAATAAATAACTAAGACCTCTCACCTTACTTGGGTTCTCTTGATCAGCTTTTATCACTGTTTATGTCAGCTTTATGCATAAATATAAACATTTCCAAAAAGGGTTCACAAACTTTCAAGCACCAATGCATGACAAGAACAGAATATGGTTTCTTTTATTGGTAAATTTAAATATATGATGTTCCATCTATCCATTTTCATCCGCTTATCCAAAGTCGGGTCGCGGGGGCAGCAGCTTCAGCAAAGATACCCAGACTTCCCTCTCC
>JBBIGC010187673.1:0-14128 GCA_037576955.1 Lepidarchus adonis | reverse complement strand
GCAGACGGTCGGTTTAGCCGGTCTGTCTGCTGCCTGGCCTCGGCCCTGGTTTGTCAGCAGCTGCTAGCTGAACTACAGTGCTGGCTAAGTGATAACCTATGGCCTATGCTGCGGGAAAGGAGAGCAGCACCCTCCGGATGATAAAACTTGGCCTGAATCTGGCTTACTAGCTCTAATTAGCGTCCGGATGCGCACCTCTAACTGAGAGACCTTCTCCATCAGCGATAAAACTGACACTTCTCGCAAACAAAGTTTGAACTATTACTAGTCCGGCCATATATATTGGTTTGCAATGTGGAGTTAGAAATGTGGGAATGTGACCCTAAATTCATTTTAACATATCAAATATTCAAAGCCATATTTGTCACTCTTCTTTTGTTCTGTCATCTGTTCACATCTTCATGTGTTCTTGTTATGTCTCTGCCCCACACCAGGTGTTTTGTGTTTAGATGATGAAGTTAAGCCTTAGTGTGTCTCCTTGCCCTGGTTGGTTAATGTAAGGTCAACTGCTTTGTAGGTATTTTGAATAATTTTGTTATATGTGCTTATATATTAAAAACTGTTCAACATCACCTGGAACGGTTGCACTTACTTTCAAATCCACAATAAATCCTCACAGAATAACCAACCCAAAATGGAAGTAACAAGCGATATGGGTTTTGCTGGGGTCTGGGGCTTCAAGTTCAGGTTCAGATTTTATTCTTCACATACACAATCATATAAGTACAATATGCAGTGAAATGCTTTGTTAGAGGAAAAAGTAAAATCGAAACCATTGGGAAAGATGGGAGATTAAAAAAAGCTCCCCTCCCTCTGCCCGTGGGAGGAAAAAAGCACTCTTTTTCTAAGCATGAGTACACGTTTCACAATTTTGCAGCAGGGGAGGGGTAAGAGGAGTGGACAGTGGACCAAACCAGGAAGGTGACTCCCCTATATGCTGCGTTCTATTAGCTGCGCCCAGGGACATCATCTTCCTGTTTTTCGTGGAGGGAGCGTTTTGGGGGCGGCGTTGGAGGGATCAGGGTGTTTGCGCACAGTCCGAATGTGTGTGTGTTTGTGTTTGCATTGGTGCCTCAGTGAGCTCAAGTCTCTGGAATCCAGAGTCTATCACACGCTGTAGCTCCTCTGGTTTTCTTAGAGGGGGGTAGGGTAACGGGAGGAGAGGAGTTCTCAGTGCCTCGTTATCTTTGCCATTGTGTAGGAGTGGCATAGTCAAGGTGAGGACTATGCTCAAGGCCAAAGAGTTCCTCAGAGTCAACAGGGCATCTGGAACATTACTGATGCGGACGACCACTCTGGACTGATTGAGCTTGTGAAGAATGGCTAATGGAAGGCAGATGGGCCTCCTGGAGGTAGGAAAATATTGGGGGAGGGCTCTTTTATTTCCAAGACTGAGGCTGGATCCTCTCCTCCACAAGGTAGGGTGGTTAGACAGGAGAAGATGGTGGATTTGCCACTGCCGACTTGAGAAGCAGAGCATGGAGCAGTGTGTAGTGCAGCCTGGACTACCTCCCCACTTTCAAATGCATCTATATCCTGGCCTGTGTGATCTGCTTCACATTGCCACTCCTTTCCATTCTCTCAGGTCTTCTTCAGCCACCCACCTTATTGTTCCCACTGCCTGCCTCACTGCCATAGGTAACAGAGCTCAGTGCTCCATAGCTCTGGAACTCACAGAAATACATCAGAAATACAAACTACAAATCAAATCTCAAATCCCACCTGTTCAAAACTGGCCTACTCTCTTTAAACACCTGTTATCAAATTTTGTTTATCAAGTTTAAAAATATTTTATATTTTATAAAATATAAAAAATATATATTTTTATTGTTTATTTCCATGCTTTGTAACATGTCCTTGGGTTGCCCACAAATAAAATGTATTACTATAATGATGATGATAATAATAATAATTATTATTATTATAAAATGTTTTTCTGTATGGTTAACTTTAAAATAATCATTTGTTCTTGTCAACTTGTCAATAATTTTTTCCTCACTTCCTATAATTGCTTGCTTGCACTCTTTGGCTCTTTCGATTTCAAGAGTTTTTTGCATTTTCCTAATTGACTGATTGCAAAACTATATGAAAACAATTAAGTTTGCTAGTTACTGCTTCTTTTAATTGTGCATTCTTTGTTTCATTTCATTAAATAGAATTTGTGTGTTGAATGGCATACTCCATAATGTGACCAACTCTTTCATGTAACGGTTTCATTTACACAGAAATATTGTAGATCTGCAGTATGATTGTTTAAGGTGAAAATTGTTGCATGTGTTCTCTCAAATGTTGTGAAAGATTATTCTGAGGCCCTTTTCCTTTCTACTGTGTATATTTGTTGGTTAGATATAGTGTCAGTGTCTTGTTCTGGTAAGCTTTCATTTAATAGTTTAAGTGGAAAAGGAGAAGGTGAGAGAGGAAGAAAAAAAATTCCCAACTGTAAACTCTTCAGCAGTGTTCCTTTCTGAGGCCAACTTTCCCTCCAATATTAGATTTTATGGTTCCTTCTGGGCAGGTATGCAGTCTCATCATCTTTTCTCATTTAATTGGTCATTTACAATATAGCTTCATCAATTCTAACATCTTGTAAACCTAGCACACAAGACCTGCAGCTTTCTGCTCAGCATGGATTATGTATATGATGGAGGTATGAGACTCAGTAAAGTTGCAAATTTATTCAGAAGTGTTTGTTCAGAAGATCAATCATTAGTTTTTAAAAGTTGAGTGTGAACTAAGCTGTGCAGGCAAAGTGCATTATTATCTGTTTTGCAAAAATATAATTTGCCACAGTGGGACAATGAAAGATGCTAAACAACAGATACATCAGTGATTAAAATGGGTTGAACAAATTTGTGTGCATATTAGACATATATGAACATAAATGCCATGGTCTATAATATCAGTTGTTTACCTCACACAGTTTACTACATAGCCAGAGCTTTTTATGAGGATCTCAATTTTTAAGTCATGTAGAATAATGCTGTTGAGATCAACATTGTTGTTTTTCTCAGTGTGTATGCATGTGTAAGTTGGTGTGGGAGTTGTAAAAAAAGGGCTTGCTGGTTGTAATAGTTTTTTTTTTTTTTTTTACTGCTGTTGGTCCCAGATGTGCAGTCTCATTGGCCTGTGTACAGAAGTCAATGGGATCCAGGTGCAGACAAAGAATGAAGCACCAAGCTGTGGTGCCACATAGCAGGGTTTAACTTTCAGAAGGTAAAAGAAACACATATTTCTTACCTTTCCAATATGGCAAATTTGTCACATCCGGTTCTTAAGGGTTGTATTTTTCAGAAGAGAGAATTCAAGCATCATTCAGACAGTGAGGATAATTACCCAGAATTTAACAATGTAATATGTCTATACATATGTAGTAATTAATTTTGTCTAAAACACTACCTTTTTTCTTTGTGGTGTATTATTTACTCCATTTAAAGGTTTTACAACAAGGTGAATGAAGTGAAGTTCATTGATCTAGTTCTAAATGTCATGTTCTTTCTGCTCAGAACTAAAATGTAAAGATCTCCCATACTATGTCCAGTTACATATTTTGTTTTTGAACTTGGACACACTTACATTTGCCTAATGTGCTTTGTATGAATGCATTAATGATTCTCCAGCCTTGATGTCTCAGATTTTTTAATAAGGTTATGAAGTCCTTTAATCATCCGCTTGCAGTTCTCAATGCAACAGTCTGTCACAAATACATTTTTCCACAACAAGAATGAGGTCATACGACTGTACAAGTACTACAGAACCCTGTCAAAAATCCCATTCTACCTCAACATGAAGCACAACATGAGTCAAGGACTCAGGGGTACTCCTGTTCAATGTTTAATTGTTTGCCTCAAGTTTTGGCTGGTGTTGGCATCTTAACATGACCTTTTTGTGTACTTTTAATAGATAGTGTTGCCCAAAACTTTTTTTGTTGTACTCTTTGCATACCATCCACCAAACTCTCCATTTTTCCTCCAAGGAGCATGTTTCCAACCCGGACTTACGATAGCAACAGCCAAAGGCTTTCCATTTACTCGTGACTTAAGGTACATTCTGTAACAATCTACAGTATTAAAAACTGCTATTTTGTTACTGTTCATAATTTGACTATAACCCTTGACGAATTCTCAATAAAGCAACGCACCAAACTTAGAGTGAAATAACCAAGTGTGTTTACAGAGTACAGGTATATTTACAAGGGAGGGGAAGTCAAAAAAGGAGGTTGTAATGTCTTTGGAATGAAAAAGTCCAGGTAATGTCTCTTGGGTTAATCGATGGGCAAAAAAAGGTGTAATCCGGTGAACAGAAAAATCAGTAGGTGAAGATGTTCGGTGAAGAAATGGTTTACATTACAATTCGATCACCATGGCTACCACTCAGTTCGTTCAGAGTGTTGAGTGCAGCATATTCAGATATTCTTCCTCCGGAGAACAGAAAAGAAAAAAAGCAGCATTAGAGGTGTGCCTTCAGAGCCAAAGCGCCGGATATAGCAGGTAATTTCAGGGTTCTAGGCAAGCATAGGTGCTTAAAGATAGTTAGGATAAATAGTTCACACAGAGATGGCGCTGTGAGGTGAGTATGCAGAGGAGTATGCTGTGAATCCACGCAAGAACTGTGCATTATTCAACATGGCAGCATCCATTTAGAACAAGAAAACAACTAACTTAACAAGCCATCTTAAACAAACCAAAAAATAAAACATTTACTGCTTAAACACTGTTTAAACTTTGTTATTCATCCCTTACACCCTTGACAAGGAAACCTTGAATGATTTACAGCATTTTGTGGACGAGTGCTACAAACTAATCATCATGAAAAAGCTCCAAATGACCCCGTCCTAAAAGAGAATCCGATCGGCACCAGATAAAGGGTTTGGTGAGGTATTGGAAGATATTAACAGCAAACTCACTAGTTTCTAGATTAGATCTAGCTTGGGGGAATCCATCCTCGAAGTTAAAGCGCGCAGTATGCAAGTGCAGAAGATGCTAAATCCACTTCAAGCAACATCAGCGTAAACTTCCTCCAGATGTGATTAACAACATCGATTTCCATCGCGTTCACCGGATCGGAGGATTAAGGAGGCAATGCTCAGCATCCGAGACCAATTGTGGCAAAGTTCGAGCATTTCAAACAAGGAGCTGGTGAGAAGTCAAGGCAATGAACTCCATGGAACAGATTTCAGCGTCAATGACCTGTTTCACATAGAAATTCTGGATTAGCGTGAAGTGTTTTTTCCTCTCAGGAAAAAAAATAATGCCAGACGGAGCCCTCACCTTTATTTCTGTAGATAAACTACATTAATAGACAGCTTTTCTGGAACCAGGGAAGCACCCTCTGGCTCTACTGAGGTAAAACAATCTTTAATTATTAAACAGTAAGTATGGACATTTAATATAATTTTCTAAGTGCACAGTTTACATTTCTTTTTTTGTTTCTCTCTTCTTTCCCTTTTTCTTAGGAAGCAATTACCCCCCCCCCCCCCCCATCACTCCTACACCCATATGCAGATATTAACTTGTATTTCATAAAATTATTGAAATTAAGGAAACCTCCAGACTGCCTCCAAACATGAACTGTGCAGATATTAACTTGATTCTCAAACCAGACAAAAACCCTGTGCTTCCATCTAGCTATCGACCCATAATCACTCATTAATACAGATCTAAAAATCTTAAGCAAAGCACTGGCTAGTAGAATTGAAAAAGTAACACCTAACAATACATTCAGACCAAACTGGATTCATCAAAAGCTGTCAACCTAACAACATGAGGAGACTAATCAACCTAATAGATTACTGCAACATTCAAAATAAGGAAGCCATGGTTGTGTCATTGGATGCAGTAAAGACGTTTGACAGGGTTAATTGGAAATTTCTTTTTGCAACATTACCACAATTTGGATTCAGGAAAACTTTTAAGCTCGGTGGCACTACAAGATGAGCAATGGCACAGCTGGCGGTGAAGGCAGGAAGGGCATATTTCTCTCCAACCCAGGAGAGAAATAAAACAAAAAAAATAAAGAAAAAGAAAACCTTATCTAATAAACTGAGAAACAAATAACCAAGGAAAGAGGGGGAAACCCTCAGAGTAAAACAGAGAACAGAAATCTAACAAATGAAGAAGAGAGTAACGTCTCTCAAGCTACGGCTTGCAAAGTCCTTTCAGGAGTTGTCTCTGGGTCAAAAGTCCTTCAAAGATTCAGCCCCAAAGTCACATTGAGCTCGCTACTTGTAGTATGCTCTGATGAGGGGCTGAAAAGCTTCACCTGTTTCCCAGGTGAGGCCTGATGAGGAACCGACACTCCCACCTAGTAGACAGGTAGGAAAGTGTCGCCGCCGGTCTACAGCCTGTGTTAAAACTAATGACCAAATTTCTCCAAGCTTCAATCTCAGAAGGGGCACTAGAAAAGGTTGTACACATTCACGTCACTTTTTGCTTTATTTATTGAATCTCTAGCAGAAAAAGTATTTTATTAAAGGGATCAAAACAGCAAACATGACTCACAAAATTGGCCTTTATGCAGCCGATGTACTTTTTCTTCAGAACACACAGGGCTCTCTTTCTGCAACCATAAAGCTAATGGATAAGTTCTCTTCCATCTCAGATTACTATATTAATTGGAACAATTCAGTTTTCCTTCCAGTATCTTGTGACTTCCAGTTTGACCCAACTATCCCATTTCAATCTGGGAACATTAAATACCTTGGTGTCAACATTTCTGCCAAGCTGTTAGATCTTATACAATTAAATCATAATCTTCTATTTAAAAAAAAAAATAGAAGATGACCTCACACAATGGAATATTCTTCCCAAATCACTTATGGGAAGAATAGCAATCAAAATGACAATCTTGCCAAAAATATTTAAATATATTAAAATATATTCAATTACGTATTCTCAATGGTTCCAACCTCCATCAGCCTGGTTCAAATCATTGAATTCCATAATCTCAAAATTTTTATGTAAACTCAATCCTCCACAAATAAGTTTGAAATTTTTGCAGAAGCACAAATGTCATGGTGGTCTTGAGCTTCCATCCATCCATCTATTATCTGCAGCTTATCCAGAGTCGGGTTGCGAGGGCAGCAATCTAAGTAAGGAAGCCCAGACCTCCCTCTGCCTGGCCACCTCCAGCTCCACAGCAGGATCCACAGCCTCGCCTTTCGACTCAGCTCTCTCTTCACCACGGCAGACCGCTGCAGCAACCGCATTACTGCAGATGCCACACCAATCAGTCCATCAATCTCTTGTTCCATTCTTTCCTCAGATACTTAAACTTCTCAACTTGAGGCAGCACTATGTTCCAAACCCAGAGAGAGCATTCCATTCTTTTCCAGGAGAGAACCATGGCCTCTGATTTAGAGGTGCTGATTTTCATCATATCAGCGAGCCCTGTACCCCGTACTCTTGGAGCAAGTGAACTGGTTGGGCAAACTCCCATGCCCCCTCCAGAACCCTAGCCAGGGTGTAGAGCTGGTCCAGTGTTCCACAACTGGGACAGAATCCGCATTATTTCTCTAGAATCCGAGATTCAACAATCGACCGGAATAGACCTTTCCAGGGAGGCTGAGGAGTGTGATCCCCCTATAGTTGGAGCACATACTCTGGTCCCCCTTCTTAAAAAGGGGTTCCACCACTCCGGTTTGCCAATCAAGAGGTACTGCCCCCGATGTCCATGTGATGTTGCAAAGATGTGTCAACCAGGACAGCCCTACAACATCCTACATTTCCAAATTTCTATAATTACTTTCTTGCCAATAGACTGATAACTTTCTTAAAATGGACTTTGGAACAATTAGACTTTAACTGGTTGGATATTGAGCAAAAACTATGTAATAACATTCAAATTCATGACCTTCCTTTTATCAGTCATATACTAAAACAACAACAAACAAACAACTGTTAAAGCTTCAGTATTGACACATCACTGACAGCCTGGTGGGAATTTCTTAAAATGAATAGAACATCACTGGTCCCATGCAATCTGACACCCATCTGGAACAACCAAGACATCCTGCTGAACAGAAAAATTATAAACTTTATCCCATGGAGCAATAAAGGAATAAAACGACTAGAACACAACCGCATCATCTCATTTAACAAATAAAAGCTATGATATTGACAAAAACAAATACTCTAACTTATAATAATAAGTTATACAAAGTAAACTGAATTATAAGCAATTAGAACTAGAGCCTCCACCCATAATAGCAAACTTCTTAAAAACTCCAACAAAAAAACTACTGTCCAGAATTTATGTTTACACAGCAGAAATGTGCTTAAATACCTTTAGAATGACCCAAAACTCTAATTTGCAACTAATACAGTATAAAATTTTACACAGGACACACTACACAGGACAAAAGATGTTCCAGATGGGTATCAGAGATACTAACACGTGTAACGTGTAAAAATGACTACCTGCATGCTCTATGGCACTGCACACCGGACAGGGAATTCTTGGAGATCTGTGAAATATTAGGAACAAACTTAGGACACTCCATCCCTGCACCACCCACACTCTGTCTGCTAGGTGACCTCACCAACATTAATATAGAAACAAGCAAGTCTCACATGCTTATCACTGTACTAACCATTGCTAAGAAAACCATCCATGTGTGGGGGGCTGAGAGGGCGGAGCCTCACCTTCCTGGCGTATGTGTGGGGGCGTTGGATTGGGGAGGTAGGGCCCCTTTCCGTGTACCGTGGTGGGTGTCCCTGAGTGGCTGCTAGCTTGGTCTGTGGGGGAAGGGTGCAGGGGAGGGGGGTTATTGGGGGACAGAGGTGGGTGGGACACTTCAGTGGGCTGGTGCGGTGGGGGCTTGGTGTCTGGGCTCTTTCAGCTAGGGTGGTGGTTCCAACCACCGGAGGCAGTCCTGCTTTTTCCAGGAGGTTATAAATGCTGGCTCCTCTGATCTCTTAGTGTGCTCTCCTAAGTGTGAGTTTAGACAAGCTGCTCTTAACATCTGAAAGGGTGTCTGGTTGGAGCCGAGGACAATGCATTTTTAATGGCAATCCAAGTTTTTGGGGCGAGGGAAGGTCCTTTTCCCCAACACCCCCTCTTGGCAGTAGAAAGCACTGTTGGCATTAGCATTGGCAATCACTACTTCCTCAACCTGACTACCTCTGGGACTTCTGCACCTAAATTAGTATTATGAAGTGGAACACATTGCAATAGCATTTGTCATGCATCATCTTGGGGGTATCTATTTCCCCCATTACAGTATTTGCATTTTCTTTGTTCCTTTCATTAACACTCATTGGAAATAATTTATTAACATTAACCTTTGCCTCTTCTCTTTATAAACATTCCAAGAAGGGTATTTGTGAATTTTCGTTGTACTCTATATTAATAATATCTGATACTACACTTATTAGGATGGGAGGGTTAGAATAGTTGACTTTTAGTGAATACTGTCTCAGTTTAGTAAAGCATCAGCTCTGACACAGAATCAGAGTTTCTCTAGGACTTCTGTTATCCAGGGGTTTGAGTCCTGGTTTGAACTCCCAACAGATGCCTCTCTGGGTTTGCCATGGGTTATCCCCACTCTGTAACCCTCAATAAGGGTAGGAGGGGACTCCTTCAATCCGTGACCAATGGAAACTCTTTTCTTGCATACTCCACCAACAGATGGGCTGAGGGGGACAGAGAGAGGGCAAATGTGTTAAACCTGTTTTCAATTGGTTTGACCATGGACACTCACTCAGTTCTCCCCCCACCTCCACACCATACAATGCAGTCGAGTACACATTCATCAATGCCTTGTCTGCTCAGGTCTCCCATCACCAATCACCTGTCGTGATGGCAGCCCTGAGTTTTGATGCCATGTGCTCTTGTTTTGATGTTCCTGTTTGGTCACATGTCATGACATCATGCTTTTGTTCCAGGTGTTCATCATTACTAGTTTTGGTATTTAAGTAGCCCTGTGTTTAATGTTGTTGTCGGTCAAAGAGCGTATCTGTGTCCATGTGCATGTGGAACGTTATTAAATGTTTTCAATTTCAACTTACCCTTGCATTTGAGTCCAACCGATTCCACGCATCCTTACATCACCATCAAGCACCTCCACAGGAGACAATTCATCGAAAGGCCTCATTAACGACCTCACCATCAATGCATCTTATGCTACAGTCTCCGACCACCACTCACCATCAAGCACCTCCATAGCAGACAATGCAGCCTATTACACCTCCGTTAGCACCTCGTCTGCTCCATTCTACTGCCACCACCCCCCGCCAAAGGAGAACATTGCTGTAGGGGTCCAACCCCCTATCAACACAGCTTTTTACTCTTTTCATTTTTTAAATGAAAAAAATGATTTTTAAAGAGCGTATCGCGTGTAATTACTCATTTCAGTCTCAGGTTCTGCAGGTTCTTGACTGATATTAAGCGATTATGTTTAAAACTTACCGCTGCATTCAGTGCTAAACTACTCCCACAATAACAGCAGCATCACAGACAAGTACCGCCGAACAGACAGAGGGATAATTTCAGTAGTGATGTTTTATCTTCTGTCTAAATAAATGCAAAGAAGCTGGAGGACATTTTGTGGCTGTAAATACCATTATCGTCTGTAAGGAGAATAGCAGCCCGTCTCCAACAAACACCTGTTTAGTTATCCTTCCTCTGTCATTAGTAATAATTTTACATGCAACAGGTAACAACTTTAGTTAGCTCCCTGACGTAGAAGATACCAGCGTTAGAGGTGCACATCCAGATTTTAGAAAAGGGTAGTGAGAATGAGTAGCACTGTTGGGAGTCTGCATGCCCTAGGCGAAGTTAGTAGCCTCACAGCTCCGGTTATAGAACCCACACAGCTGTAAGGTGTCGTCCTGTGTCATGTGTCTTGTGCTTGTGTCTTGTTGGGTGTGGCCCTGGTGTGTCACGTGTCTGTGTGCCATGTGATCCCCAGGTGTGTAGTGTTTCCCTCTGTGTATATAAGTGGCGTCTGTGTAGACTGTGTAGACCGCCGGCTACGAGAGAGGCAGCTGGAGCCGCTGAGAGTCGAGGGGAGTGAGCCAAATCTCGGAGTCGACTCGAGAAACGAGAGAACCGAGGGAATTGGTCCCTGGAGCTCCGCATCCGTGATTCGACGGCGGCTGACTCAAGCCGAGAACCCTGCCAGGAGAGAGCCAAGACCCTTGACAATAGGGGTGGCGAAGGTCGTGCCAGGTGGGTGGGCGGAGAGAGCGTTGTCGTCTTCCACGAGAGACACGGACTTGGAAGCCGTCTCCTGGTGGGAGAAGCGGCAGAAGTCTCGGGTTCCTGCCTGGTGTGATGGACAACCCGGAATCCGGAAGTGATTCCTCTTCTGGCAGAGAAGAGAGGAAACCCCGGCACCGAGGACGGACCAGAAGGAGGAGAAAAGGACGCAAGTTCACTGCACAGAGAACGCCAGTGAGGAGGACGCGAGGACAGGAGGTTCCCCTCTTGTCCCTGGAGGCCGCCCAGCTGTCCAATTCCGGTCCAGGACCAGGAAGCACTGCAGCACATGGAGGTGGAAGACTCTCCACCTCAACCATTGGCTGTCGAAGGCCCACCTCCTCAGCCTATGGAAGTCGACGAGGCGACTCCAAGGGGGCCAATGAGAGAGGAGGGCGCGATTCCGGGGATGCTCTGAGCAGAGGACAGCTCGTCATGGCTTCGGTCGGCGACTGAGGGGAGAGCAGCGAGTCCGGGTGGTGCAGCGAGCGGCGACGGTAGAAACAAGCCATTCGCCAACACAGAGAGTTCAGAGGCAAGGAACTCCGAGGCCACGAGGTGCGATGAGCTGCGGGAGAAGGAGGCGAAGGCCAGAAGGGCACCGCCTAAGAAACTGAACAGTGTAAAGGCCAAGTCCACACAGGTGAGTGAGGCTGTGTGGAGGACACCAGCGGGAGCGGCGTAGTTAAGCGGACAGTATGCTCATCAACCACTGCTGGGGCAGGCGAGTGGGAGCTCGTTTGGAGGTTCGTATGGACCCAAGGACAATTGTGTTTTTGTACCCGTGTGGGTGAACCTACCTGGGAGCAGTCAGGCTCGGTGGGTCTACGTGCCTGTGCCATGCACAGTAATTTTGGTGATTATCCTGAGGACACTGATTAATGTGTTGTCGCTTGGTTCATTTCAAGGGGTAAATCAGTGGTTTGCTTAAGCAATGTTATGCTATGCCATGTGTCTCTGTCCCATTTGTTTCAGTTTATGCTTTGTCTTGCTTGGTGATGTGCTGATTAGTTGGTAAAATATGAATCTGTGTGCGTCTTGTTAGGATGCCAATGTTTATCCTAGAGTGAAAGTGTTATTCTTTGCTGTGTATAGGTATTTGAATGTACCTCATGATTATGTGTTTGTTGTTTCAGAGTGTGCGAAGCTATGTTAAGTGTCTGTGCTTTGTTCTGTCTGTATGTGTGTTTTGGGATGGTAAGAATGATTAGTGTTTTAGAAGGGGTTGTGTGTGTTGGTTGTTTTCTGTCTGTCTGTTTCTTCTATTCCTGTTAGGGTATCTCTGGGTGAGTAGATACAGGTATTGTCAGTGTGGATCAGAGCTAGTATCAGAATCAGAGTTTGTGATTAACTGAGATTTTGTGATTAGTCGAGTATCTGGTGATTGGCAGAGTTTTTGGGGATACACTAAGAGGGTGATTAGTTGAGTATTTGTGTTCAACAGAGTAAGAGCATGGCAGAGAGTTTGGGAACCTAGGAGGAGTCCTGAGTTTAGTAGAGTCCTGAGTTTAGTAGAGTCCTGGGTTTAGAAGAGTCCTGGGTTTAGAAGAGTCCTGGGTTTAGAAGAGAATTTGGGTTCAGAGTTAGGGAACCTAGAGAAGGCAAGAGTCTAGGGTTTGAGACTAGCAGAGGAATGGAGGCTAGAGGTTTAAGCCTAGTAAGAGTGCTAGTCGCGTTGTGTGTTTGTCCCGTTTTGTGTATGTTGAGTCCTGCCCCTGTTTGGAAGATTAGAGTTTTTTGGGTTTTTCGTTTTGAGTTCGGGAGTAGTGCGGAAGTTTAGGCACATGTGGGCATGTGCCTTAGGGGTGGGGCTTTGTAAGGTGTCATCCTGTGTCATGTGTCTTGTGCTTGTGTCTTGTTGGGTGTGGCCCTGGTGTGTCACGTGTCTGTGTGTCATGTGATCCCCAGGTGTGTCGCGTTTCCCTCTGTGTATATAAGTGGCGTCTGTGTAGACTGTGGTGTGGAACGTTAACGTAGCATGTCGTAACCTGTCATGTTGTGACTCGTTACCTGTGAGATTTATGTGTATGTGAGCATGTGTTTGTCACAGTAGAACCTGTATATAGTATTGAGGTTATTAAACCTGTCGAATTCCAAAACTCAAGTCTGCGCCTACTTCAACCGAGCCCTGAGATCTCACAACAGCGGGGCAAATGGGTGACAGCAGGTCGGCAGCATAAGGGTAGGAGAGCTTCTAAAGCTCCTCCACTCAAGCACCACTCAGCTCTAGTTCACGTGTCCAACAGGTTTGCTCTCCTTAGTGAAGCACCAGCTGAGAAACATGAAAGAGCTCTGGTTATTGGAGACTATCTTGAGGCATGTGAAGTTAGCCAGCACCACTCAGTTAATCGGTGACAATCCAGAGCCCAGGCCAGGTAGCAGACAGACAGGCTTAACTGATCATCTGCTATCTGCTTAGACCAGTCACAGAGGTTACCACATATTCAGATTATGTCTGTTCCCCCGCTAAAACAAAAATACCAAGCACCTTTGACCCAGGGGGTTCTCAGGCACAGAGTTTTCTGGAAAATTGGGATGCTTGGATGCTGTCGCCCCCGCTCGAAACGTTCACCATGGTTTGTTGGCAGTCGAGTGGTTGGCTGCCTTGTGACCCAGGATGCCCTCATGTCTGTGCTACCTCCTGGTTCTCCCTTTTAGCTGTGCTGTCATAGAGAGTTTTACTGATCACCACATTAAATAATCCATAACACTGAGCATCCTTAACAGTCTTTCTCTCTCACTCTCTCCCGCCCTCTCTCTATGAGCTACTAGCAATCCTGTCTCACTCTGCTGCCCGGATCATGATGAGGGAGATCATGAGTATCAGAGGGAGTATCAGGGAGATCAGGAGTAAAAGATCTGGGAGACTTTCAGTAAATTTAGTAGCTGTGGAAGATGTTATCGTACGCCTGACACGAGAGTGAGGAGATGT
>JBBIGC010187665.1:0-14128 GCA_037576955.1 Lepidarchus adonis | reverse complement strand
CTCTCTCTCTCTCTCTCTCTCTCTCTCTCTCTCTCTCTCTCTCTCTCTCTCTCTCTCTCTCTCTCTCTCTCTAAGGTTAACTCATAACTTCTTAATGCATTGGGCTATTTATGGCTGAAATATGAAACGATGTCCCAAGAAAGTGAGTGTCTTCTGTAAGAAGTCACATGTGTGTAAGAAATCTACAATTCTGTAACACTGTTTAAGTTAATGACCATTTGGTTTAGAGTCGCTACACACGAAATGTACAATAGTACGAATATTGGGATGACACGTTAAATTCTATTTTTGACAATTCAGTTTATAAAGCTGTTAACCTTTTAAAAACTTTTTTTTTGAGGAAGTACTATAAAAGAACTGGGCAAACACTACAAGACTAACATGTAATAAATGTGGGTCCACATATGCCCTTGGAAGGTTAATGAAAGAACAATCCTTCTCTGTTATTATCATCGAAATAGAAAACTATGCCATGACACTGCAGTCATAATTTCATTTTCTAGATTATACCACAAGCTCAGTCAACTTACTGGAACCAAGAAATGTGTGTGTGTATATGTGTGTGTAGCTCTTAAGCATTTGTAAAGGTCCAAAAGTGCAACAAGAATGTCAGTGCTGCACATTAAGCATGTAGAAGATTTCTAACATTTTTCATTACAATAGTCGAAATACAGCTATTTTTCCTTCTTAGTTGGATTTGTTTTGGAGATCAAAATCAGTGGTGTGAAAAAGTGTTTTCCTGATCTTTTTTTTTCATATTTGTCACACAAGTTTCACATTATCAAACAAATTTATATATTACAACACAAATAAACACAAAATGCAGTTTTTAAGTGAGGGATTTTATAATTAAGGGAGAAAAAATCCAAACCTACATGGCCCTGTGTGACAAAGTGATCGCCCCTTAAACCTAATAACTGGTTGGGCCAAACTTAGCAGCAACAACTGCAATCAAGCGTTTGTGATAACTTGCAGTGACTCTTTTACAGCTGTGGAGGAATTACAGCCCACTCATCTTTGTGGAATTGTTGTTGTTCAGCCACAATCGATGCCACAGCATCTCAATAGGATTCAGGTTCAGACTCCAATTAGGCCACTCCAAAGTCTTCATTTTGTTTTTCTTCAGCCAATCAGAGGTGGACTTGCTGGTGTGTTTTGGATCATTGTCCTGCTGCAGAACCCAAGTTTGTTTCAGCCTAAAGTCACGAACAGACGGCTGATCATTCATGGTTCCATTTATCACAGCAAGTCTTCCAGGTCCTGAAGCAGCTAAGCAGCCCTAGACCATCACACTACCACCACCATGTTTTACTGCTGGTATGATGTTCTTTTTCTGAAATGCAGTGTTACTTCTATACTAGATGTAATGGGACACACACCTTCTAAAAAGTTTAACTTTTGTCTTTTCAGTTCACAAACTCTTTCCCCAAAAGATCATCAAGGGTTTATTTGGCAAAACTGAGACAAGCCTTAATATTCTTTTTGTTTAGCAGAGGTTTTCATCTTTTGCATTTCATTTTTGCCCAGTCTCTGTCTCATGGTGTAGTCATGAACACTGACCTTAACTGAGGCAAGTGAGGCCTAAAGTTGATGTTGTGGGGTCTTTTGTGACCTTTTGGATGAGTCATTGCTGTGCACTTCAGGTCATTTTGGTTCTGAGAATGTTCACCACTGTTCCATGTTTTGTCACACAGGACCATGTAGGTTTGGATTTTTTTCTCGTTTAATAATAAAATCCTTCACTTCAAAACCACAGTTTGTGTTTACTTGTGTTGTCTTTGACTAATATTTAAATTTGTTTGATGATCTGAAACATTTAAGTGACAAATGTGAAAAAAAAAAAGAAATTATTACACCACAGTATAAAACCACATGTGAGCTTTTTATTTATTGATTTAGTTTTAGTTTTTCTTGCTACATAGACAACACTGACAGCCAACCTCTCTGCTTTTGTCCTATTTATTTGATATGTACAAAAACATTATCTAAAAAAATATGTAAATAAATACAGATTTTTATACTGTTTGCATAATATGGTGACTATACTTTATATTTCACGACTTTTTCTGCTACTCTGATGCAACAGATCAGTAGCAAGATCAAAGTTATTTCATTTCTGGTCAGTATGAGTAAATCATAATGCATCCAACAATAAAGGCAGCATGGTGCTTTGTTTAGAGACGAGCAAACACACTAGCGCACGAAAAGGCTCCAGTACCAATTGATAAATTTTACTATGGCCTACAAAAACATGCACACATCCCAACTGAAGGGTGCATATATCTGAGGAATCATAAGGTCTTTCTCTCCTTCTCTTCAGGCTTCTTTCCTGACCTCAGCACTGCAGTTTTGGAATGAGTGGCATAATTGTTTGAGTGTTGAATGGTTGAAGAGAAGGACTTCAAAGGCACATAGCTTTGTCTCATTACTTGTAACAACTGCACAAAGACAAACATTTTTTGCCCTTCAGTCACAACCAAATCCCCTAATTACTGAAGCTCATGGCGTGTAAAGAAGTACAAAGTGTGGAGGCGCACGCGGGTGTATGTGTGTAAGCATTTACAGTATGACAAGCTTAGGATTATTCGATTCTGTCAAGTGAATGAGGGCATGAGAAAGGGACGACTTCTAATTAAGGGAAGACGAGAGGGATGGAAGGATATGTCAGAAATGAAAGAGCATGTGAGCACTAAGTACCTGCTTGTCTGTGATTACAGCAAGGCCCTTCCCTGCATCAAAGAGCACCAACCTGTGTATGTAATTACAGTGTATTTAGTAAACAGGGATACACCCTTTCTTTGTACTGAAGGCATGCGCAGTGTATTGTGTTTGCAGTGTAGGACGTAGGCAATACAATCATATATTCTCTGAAATGGTTTGTTAGCACAATATACAGTATCTCGCAAAAGTGAGTACACCCCTAACATGTCTGTAAATATTTTATCATATCTTTTGAAGATATGAAACTTTGATACAATGTAAAGTAGTCAGTGTACAGCTTGTATACAGTGGAGCAAAAAAGTATTTGGCAGCCACTGATTTTGCCAGTTGTCCCACTTAAAAAGATGAGAGAGTCTGTAATGTTCATCATAGATACACTTCAACTATGAGAGACAGAATGTAAAAAAAATCCAGTAAATCACAATGTGTGATTTTTAAAGAATGTATTTGTATAATGGTGTAGATAATAAGTATTTAGCAAGAAGTCTGGCATTAATAGACCAGACTCACAGAATGAAAATAGACGTATGAGTGCTGTCAGCATTGCTGCAGAGGTCGAAGGTTGGTTAAGATGGTGTCAAGCGTATGGGTCAATCAAGCCTACAGTCAAGCATGGTGGTGGGAGTGTCATGGTTTGGGGCTGCATGAGTGCTGCTGGCACTGGGGAGCTACAGTTCATTGAGGGAACTATGAATGCCAGCATGTACTGTAACATAGAGCATATATAAACATAAACATTGTTTCAAAGTGTCATATCTTCAGTGTTGTACCATGAAAACCTATAATAAAATATTTGCAAAAATGTAAGGGGTGTACTCACTTTTGTAAGAGTTTTGTAAGAGTTGTTTAATTACAACGGCCTCTGCCAGTGAGTGGGATGTATAAATGAATAACTCACTTCCTAGAAAACTCTGAGAAATATTTACCCAATTGCTGTGAAATGAACCATGGCAATATGACAGAAAATTCCACGTCAGTCTACATTGTAATATTTATGTCAAAATCGATATGTTATCTGACAGTCTTTTCAGATGCATTTCTAACTAATCTGCAATCCTCCAAAAATCGTGCAAATATTGTGTACTGGGAAAACTGAAGTATAATACCTGTTTGCAATACACACTCATTAAAATAAGCATCCAGGGGCCCCTAAGGACACCTCCATTCAGACTAGAGTGTTTCTCCACTGTCAATACACAACAAACCAGCATAGCATCTGTGTGGTCAGGTGGCAGTGTCAAGCTGTTGGCATTCACTCCTGGATGCCTCCAGGCATTTGGTAGTGCTTCGAGGCCATTACCGTTAAGAGCTATGGCAGCATGGTTCATAAGGAGCAGGTGCAGGCCTTTACTCTATGCGACTGGAAGAAGACCTAATAATCTGGAAACAAAATCAGGCCATATTAAAGGAATACACCAGCATTTTACACTGCCCATCCAAAAAACACACTAATATAATAAAACAATAACAATAAAAATTGTTGGCTGGTCTTAAGCTTTGATTGTGGTACGCATTCACTGTGGCATCTTTTCAATAAGCTTCTGCAATGTCACAACATTTAGTCTGGAGTTGAATTAATTTTTCACCAAGATCATTTTCAATTGGAGCCCAATGAATCCTGGAATTGTCATATTGGAATATGCCAATGCCATCAGAAAATCACTGATGGAATAACCTGGTCATTTAGTATATTTAGGTAATTAACTGACCTCAGTCTTTGGGCCCATAACATTGGTGAACATGGCCCAGACCACCTGCAGCAACCCCAGATCATAGCACTACTTCCGCAGACTTGTACTGTAGGCACTAGGGGTGCTGTAATGTCATCCTTGCTCATGCGATACAATAATCGATATGTCGACAGCAATATTGATGTTTAAAATGAATATTCACTGCCAATTTGACTCACAGGCATCACTACTTCTTCTTTCCTCTGGGTGGCGCTGCTGGACTGAGTGCAGGAGACAAATGAAAGCTGAAGAAGAACTTTGTAACAGTTACATAGCAAAAAAACACGCCTCAGACACATTTAAATCTAAAGTCTAAAGTGAGTTTGGCTTTTAGAACATTGATGGTACAGAGCGTGGATTATTTTGTACGTCTCTTTCCTGCACTTCTTTCATAGTGAGTGTGTGACGCTACCAGCAAACTGTCAACGTGAGTAAACACACATCAACTGAGAGCTTCTTTAAAAATGCGGAGAGACTCAGTAATCCAAGTGTGCAGAATTGTGCATCCCTGCCAATGTCTAACATTTTCTGAACTTTCCTCAACAATAATTTAGATCAGAGAAGAAATGTATCGCTCCATAATTCCCCTGGTATAGACGGGGTTAAAACCAGCCCACTGTAGCAGAAGGGGAACAGAAGTGAAGTCTGAAGCTGAAGTAGTGGTTTCCCTGCACTTCCGAATGTGGTTGCAAAGCAAATATGGGAAAGGTGACAATAGCATTGCTGTTACATATGTAAATTAATGATGCATTCCTGTGTTTCTGTTATCACTACACACAGGTGAATCCTAGACATGGGCTACAAATATCGCACTCCTGAACCAGAGACAACGTCAGAAGCGTCTTACCTGGACTGAGGAGAAATAGCACTGGACTGTTGCTCAGTGTCCAAAGTCTTCTCTTTTCAGATAAGGTCCCAGAGTCTGGAGGAAGAGTGGAGAGGCACAGAATCCACATTGCTTGAAGTCCAGTGTGAAGCTTCCACAGTGAAGTTGGTCCACTGTGTTTTCTAAAGTCCACAATCAATGCAGCCAGGAAATCTACCAGGAAATCTTAGAGCTTCCTTTTACTTACAAACTTTATGAAGATGCTGATTTTATCTTCAGCAGGACTTGGCACCTGCCCACACTGCCAAAGGCACCAAATCTGGTTCAATAACCAAAGTGTTATTTTGCTTAATTGGCCAGAAGACTCACCTGACCTGAACCCCATAGAGAATCTTATTGATATTTTAATTTTCAGAAATTTGGGGTTTTTATCTGTAAGCCATAATCATAAAAATTCCAAGAAATAAAGGCTTGACATATTTAACTGTATGTGTATTAAATCTATATAATATAGGAATTTCACTTTCTGAATGTCAAGAAATATGTAACTTTTTAATGATATAATTTTTTTAGTTGTATCTGTATATGCAACACACAGATTGTTTTAGGGGAAAAAAAATTAATCATGAAGACAGATATGAGACACTTACTTCACAGATGTGAAGAATCGGGTCTGAGTAGAAAAATAATCTGTGAGCAATTAAGCTTATAATGTGAACAAAGACTGGAAGGCCAAATAATAACAACAATAAAAAATAATTTATATCATATCAAAAAACCTAAAGATCAAAATATGTATTATTCCAATGTGTTTGTGTGTTATGCCAATGGTTTATTGAATGGATGTAATAATATTGTCATTGTTTCTTTAAAATGAAAAGAAACAATGTTTGTAGAACTCAAAAAAGTCAATGACATGACCTGTTTATTGTAAAAATGGGTTGTTGTTATATTTTGGTTTTATTTTCTTTTTCTTATTTTCCATTTTTATAATAAACAGGTCATGTTATTGATTTTTTTGAGGTCTAAAAACATTATACAATATATATATATATATATATATATATCAGTTTCAGCTGCTATGGTGTTAATGAAATGATCAACAGGAGTTCACTAGAGGAGCAGGAATGGTTTTACCGGCCACTTACATTTTCCCTCCTTGTCTTCTTTTCTGACTGTTTTTGCACTAATTTTGCATTTGGCTTCACAATGATACATAGAGTGATGGGCAGCTAATCAACAGTGCCCTGGGAGCAGTGTGCACGCGTGATAAGTTAAATGCAGGCGTCACTTTTCATTGTGGTGCACTGTGTTCACAATGACAGTCAATTTTACTTAACTGCCATCAGCAATGAAGATAAGTGTGCCACTACCTGTGGCAGCCAAACATGCCCACGTTCAGATCAGATCAGAACAGATCAGATGATATGCCTTGGATCCTGGGCAGTTAGCCAGAAATCTGCAGACTCATCTGTTATTTTTAGCAAAAACTAATCTTGTCATCCTGTTTTTGAGGGGAAACTAGTGGTTTGCATTTGTTTTTCTGTTCATGAAGTCTTTTGTGGATAGTAGTCTTTGATAAAGACACATCTCCTGAAGACTGTTTCTGATCTGGTGGACGGGAGTGTAAGGACCTATTTTTTTTTACAATAATGAGGATTCTTCTGTTTTCAGCAGTGGAGGTCTGCCTTGGCCTACTAGGCCCTTTGCAATTACAGTGCATCCTTTCTTCTATATGATATTTCAGACAGCTGATTATGGTGCGCTGAAAAGAAGAGGGCTACGTATAAAAAGTGATATAATTTCTACTCTCTGAAATTAAAATGTATGCAAATAACTAATGTCGTCTGGAAAGTGAACTTTACTCACATCTGAATAGTCTGATTTAAAATTTTACACTGAGTGTGTGTGTATGTCGTTTTGTCTGCACAGAGCAAATATAAAACTGCTGCTGGAATTATTATACACAGTATCCACACAGTCCCCAAGTTCTAAAGGAAGAAGGCACCTTCATACAAAGCAAAAATAATTCTAAAAATGTAAAAATAAGCATATACTGTGGCATTAAATTACAGAATAATCATGGGAAAGGTGACCAAATTATGGTGCATTTCCGTATTCACTTCCTCGTTTAATTTGCAAATTCTAGCATGTGTGACCTGTAATAATAGACTGAAGTGACCGACTTTACAAAGACCATTTGCATTGAGCACCTGAAAAAAATGGCTGCAAAATCAAAAAAGAAATCACCACACCCGTTTACAAGAATTATGTTTCAATGTGTTAAATACATACATGACAATGCTTGGAAATATACACAGAGGAATGTGTGAATACAACAGTACAAAACAAAAATGTACATCATAAAACAGTACACACAGTATGCACCAACAATAAATAAAGAATAAGCAAAAGAGACAACAAATACAAACTAGTAAATCAGTCTTAAAAGACAGTTAACAGTTGTTTTTTAATACAAATGCACTGAATATCCAGACATTATTCTGTGTACTTGATATGAGTGATATGGTCTGGCATAGAAGGCAGCTGTTGTAAGATAATTTTTTCTGTTCCTGTGTTTGAGCGTGGGTAAAAGATGCGAATTGTACTTGATTTTCTTCTATGCAATATATATATATATATGCGATAGAGAGAGAGAGAGAGATTTTGTGTATTTTTTGCTCTACACATCGGATTCAAGTCATAAGTTGCTTGATAATTAGCTAGTGAGCAGAATCGGGTAAAGCAGATAAAGCTGGCGAAGCAGATGTACTGCTCAAGAATGCATTAATTTAAGGAATCCAGAGATTTTTCAACCTAATTTCCATCTGTCACCTATGTAGCATATGGTCGATTAGCACAGACAATATTTCTGACACATTTCTGTTTACATGATGAAACTATCATGCAAGTAGTAGCATGTTGTAAGTACATGCGATGCAATTTCTGTGCAAGATGACGGCTACAAGAAGCAGCTCTAACCTATCTCTGTTAAACCAATCAGAGTTGTGTGCTATACATCTGATTACTCTGCTCTGTGTATTATGTTTTCTCAAAGCCATTAAATTTGTTTTTAGAGCTGTCATTTCATTTTTTACAATTGTTTTTTGTATTTACATTTTTAATGTAATTTTTGAACAAGTACTAAAAGTAGATGAAAGTGAAACAATAATATAATTGTTCCTTCAATTATTGATTATTATCCAATATTACATATCTGTGAGAGGCAAAATTATGCAAACACAATTAGGTATTTTCAGTTGGGGTAACAAGTGTAATTGGCACCTTATTTTATCTACACACACACACAAAAAAGGGATCCAGTCAGACCTTTAACATGTTTGATAAACTATATCATGGCATGGGCAAAGTAAATTTTTTGTGGACCTAAAAAAAGAGTTGCTGATAGTCATCAAGGCAGAGGTTACAAAACTAGAGAGTTTTGAGTTTCCACTGATCCACATTCTGTTTGTACTGTGTACAAATAAGGAAAATTCAAGACACCTGAAAAACAAAGTGCATGGAAAAGCTGAAAGAGGAAAGCCAAATGTTCTCAGCCATCAACTGTTTGCAAAAGACCACACGCACAAGCCAGAAGCCTAATGATGAAATATTGTGTGGACAAATGAGAGCAAAACAAAATGTGTTGGTTTAAGTAAGAAGTACAATATTTAAAAAAGGAAAAGATTGTACTCCAGCTTAATAATATTGACCCCTTCGTGAAACATGGTGGTGACAGTATCATGGTTTGAGCCCGTTTTCTCCATCTGGTCCAGGAAAGTCTGCCATCATTGATGAAACAATGAATTATGAATTATAACAGTGGGATCTTAAGCAAAATATAATGACGTCCAAATCTTAAGAGAACGTGGAACATGTAGACAAGACAACAGGCATAAGCACATGTAATTCTACAAAAGAATAGTTACAAGAAGAAGTCAAAGTTCTGACCTATTAGAAATGTTGTAAAATGACATAAAGCAAGAAGTTAATTTAAAGAAACCCACCAACATCTCAAAGTTGAAGGTACTATATGTCTAATCTACTAAATAAATGTTAAGGGTAAAATTTGCATTGTTTTTCCACTCACAGATGCAATATTGGACAATTTCCTTCAATAAATATATCAAGTATAACATTTCTGACTATTTTTCTTATTAGATTCTATGTATATACGTTTAGGACTTTTAGTCATTCTAATAAAAAACTACAGAAAATCCAATAGGATTAGGGTTCACACACTTTCAAGCACTCAATAAACATCAATAAACATTATCGCCTGTGTCATCTGCTTATGAGAGATGATATTCATTGAATGCCAGATGCATATGAATTTGATAATTCAGCCTCTACTAATGGTAATTATATTTTATAACCTAATTACCAATCCACTGCAAAAATGAGGTCTTTAATAAGTGCCTAGTTTAAAAATTAATGTGGTGAATGTCAAAATAAATGTGTGTGTGTGTGTGTGTGTGTGTGTGTGTGTGTGTGTGTGTCCGTCCACATATCTAGATTGGTAAGTTAGTTGAAACTGAGGAACCTAATTGTGATTTTGTAGGCTTCAGGCGAGGCGACATAACACTGATCTTTGCAAAGCCCTTAGATCCCAAACGCTGATATGAAAAACGTACAAATATGGCAAAATAAGAAGCAAGAAATGTTGAAAAAACAGCAAGTCATTCAGAAATGCCCCTAGATTCCAGTCCATATCCAAACCCATATTCTGGCAGCAGTGAAAACTGGGGATTTGAAGGAGTATGTGTGGAATGCGTTTCAACCCTTGTTGAAAATTTTTAGAGATTAGCAGGGCTTGGTAGCGGCTTGTTTACAGTGAAAAATGGATCTACCTAATTATAAGACCAGCTTTGAAAGAGTTTAACATTTGCTTAGGATTCCTGACTTGGCTAAAGCCTCCAGCCTCCACTGGATCTAGTTCCAAATGAGAATGTGGAAGATGAAGTGCAAACACAAAAACGTGGTCATGAAAGTCCATGACAGTCGATAAACAGAACATAATTCCAACCGATACTGATTACTCGTCACTGCAATTTCCTGACCAAGACTTAAGTTTTGTTTGAGTTTGCTCTTCAAGGGTTACAGTTGAAACTAAAGTCAGTCAAAGGTACACGATGTTCTCCTCTCCCTCTGCATCTCGGTTCTCTGTTTCCATCGAAACATAAGCTGGCGACACAGCGAGGACGTTACCTTGGTAAAGCCCAACCCCTGCTATCCCTGTGGTCCAAGTTTCTCCAGCATTGCTTGGTGGACCCATGTCTGTGAAAAAGTAAAATAGGTTATCAGTACGTTCTTCAGAATTTCACTACTAGAGTTTAACAGATATAGCAGTGGGCCAACAAAAAGTCCAGATCTTGCAAAACAATTACTGACAACTGGTAAACATTTTTCATTTCAATGTTGAAATGGATATTTTACAGTAATATTCAATAATACCAGAACAATTTTCATTTACAACATGGGCAAAATATCCTCATATATATAAAATGCATCAAAACAGGGGTTTCCTGAACATGTCCACATCAACACCAACGCTCTTTTCTTTTACATCTCATTTTTGCTTGTGGTGTGTTTGCTTTTTTAACATTTATGGCTCTAAAGTGAAATTGCATTTCCAACTATAGTTTCAGCTGTGAGTCAGTAATGAACTGCTCAGCAGCTCTTTATAAGTGGCTCTCTGAGTTGGACACCAACCTTTATTACAGTAAAGCAGCTGAGCTGGTAAATTTCAAAACAAAATAAACATGATTAACACATACAGTAACATGCATTTGAACCACCCTTTAGCATTAGCATAGCTAATTAATGATCTCAGGAAAACCGCTAAGAGAGTTTTGAGTTGTGCAGTTATGCATCCAGAACAAAATCTGCATTATTAAAAACTTATTTAAAGTGGGTTGAATTAATATTGTTGGAATGAATGTATTGAAAACTGATACCCACCTGATAACCATCATATTGCATAGGAAAACATTGTTTTGTTCTTATTTTTGACTAAATGTAATATTGGTTGGGCTCTACCAATCAAAGCCTAAAGCCCAGAAAGTCAACATTCAAGAATTAAAGAATAGAAATTGCAGTTCTGCATGCGTGTGTCTGACTTAGAGCTGATATGGCACATAAATCACTATTCACTGTTTTAATAACAAAGAGCTGTGTATAGTATCACAATCTGCAGTCTGCTAAACAAAGATGCTTCACATCAAGAGAAGAATGCAGTGATTAACCACTTTATAGCCTCTATGTTTGTTTCACATTTTTGAAATGCATGAAGTAGGTTAATGCTGTTTTACATGGCAAACGGTCACAAAAAAGTGTCAGGAGCCTTGACCTTTTAGCAATAACCCAAGATCAATGGATAAAAGGCTGAGGAATTTAGTTAATGACCTGAGTAAACGAAGCACAGACTACACTGTGGTATTTCAACTGTACTCATTAGTGCAGAATGTGCGGTATTCTTTCACTGTTTCACTATTTGGTACTGATTGTGAAATTATTTCTTAATTTTAATTTTTAAAAGGAGGTGATTTATTGATTAAATTAATAGCTATAAACTAAATCTCAGTGAAATGTCCTTCCCAGTGGTGACTGCTTTAAGACTACAAGGGCAGCTCTGCTTCCTCTATGTCAGAAACTAAATATTTAAATATGCATTGTATTTATATTACTTTTAGAAACATGTTTAAATTCACGATGTACTCGTTTATATTAATCTGTTTATCGTAGATTGTCTGACGTAATTTACTTCTCGTATATTTCCGTGGCAGCAAAGTGCATTAACACGTATTGAAGCGCAGCGGCACAGAACAGGTTTTTACTGCAGAGAAGCTGAACGGTTATTGGATAAATGCAGTGAAATCGTCACTTCCAGGGAAGCTGAGTGTCTCTGGAGGTCAGTGGAGCAGTGGGCTAAACAGGACGCTGGGCTGATGATTGCTGATTGGACAAACTGTCTAAAGTTGCATCGATTTAGAGCTCAGTTCCATGTGGATTTGCAAGCGAAGTTGTGAGACTAACTGTTGCATGTTGTGTGTTATTGGCTGGTACTATAAACTATTTCTGTTTATATACATCATACTTTAAATAAAAAATCTTTCTCAAATGTGCTTGTTTCAGCTTTGTAAAGTTTGTTTTTTCATTCGAATCTGGAAGGAGACTAGCCAGCTAGCAGGCTGTACATAATGGCAGACAGTGCAAATAATGTTCACTTGCTTTTGGAAAAGCCATTTAATATTCTTCCTTATGAGGAGAGACTCTGATTTATGCACCAAATCAATCTTGGTCATTGTTGGTCTTGCTGTTTAATTCTGAGACAAATAACAGGTCTTTTCATTTCTCCTGTTATGACAAGGTGATCTGGCTGACTAGAAGTGATGTGACAATCTATATATATATATATACTGTAGGCCTCTTGATGAAACCTCAGAATTCATGTAAAAAAACAAACAAATTTTATGATGCAGACCTAAAATGTGCTTTCCCTGTTTGAAGGATTAGCAGCCGCCACTGGTCCTTCCTTACCCTAAATATAGCTGTTTAGCCAAGATATACTGGGTGACTTACATTTTCTTCAGTTTTGTTTTAAGTGTACACTGTATGGTTAAATCACCACATTACTGCATCTACTGTAGCTTTGCCAAATATCTCAAGTAGACTTCTCTTGACAGCTGAATTCTGTCTTTGGAACAATAATTTACTAAATAGTGTATTTTAAACAAATACAGCTTTTAATAGGGTGATATGGATAGATGTCATGGCACATATGGAGCAGAAGCAGATAAGGGCAGGTTCAGTGGCTCTGCTCTTGTTAAAACATGGACCTGAGTGTACTAAGCCATGACAGCCTGTCAATAGGTACTGAAGGTTAATCAGGCGGTCGATATATGGAGGCGAATCTGGGAATGACTTTGACAGCTAATGTTTGGGGAAAGCAGTGTTGTTTAACCTGCATTAACCTCATTCTGCATCAGGAATTTCATTTACTTTTCTAATTAAGTAAGGCACTTTTTTTTAGAAAAGGCATCACACCTATTCTGAATGGAAAGAATAAATGCGAAATAGAAAAAAAAAACACGAGGGAAATGTACTTTTCCCCTCCCCCCAAGAAACTGAAAACCTTCTATAGCACTACAGCAACGTGTCATCCACATAACATTCAATTTGATTTTATTTTTATTCTAATTCATTTTCAATCGCTTCAAATTTAATTACATTTCACATAATTATTTTTCGGTTGAATGTAATAACTGATGTCTATGTGGGAGTTTTTTTTTGTTTTTTTTTAGAAATTCTGTGTAATTAAAAAGTTAGAATAAGAGTCTTTGCAAGTACTTTAATGAGAAATAATCTATTCTAGAGAAATTGACCAAACTCACTAACTCACGCAACAGAATTATCCACAGTGGCTTTTAGTTGAAATAGTTAAAATGCGCTATCAGATACATGTAGAGATGTTTAACAATAATTCTAAGAAAAGCTTTTGCCCAATTCATTTTTCATCCATTCAGATTTTTCACTGGATAGGTTAGGAATAGCGTAATTCTCCTTCAATGTGTTAATGACTTTCTCACTGGCGTCTACATCACTGGGGGGCCTGCAAGAACAGACTACATTATTAAGTAGTATTTCATACACACATTAAATGTGTATTTCACTCCTGAAGACACTTCACCATGAATTGTGTGTGTGTGTGTGTGTGTGTGTGTGTGTGTGTGTGTGTGTGTGTGTGTGTGTGTATGCATATTATCATTACCTAGTGCTAAATATATGCTGATAAGTGGTGTGGAAAATTAGATGAATAGGTGTGTGTGTGTGCATATCTCTCATTGTGTGT
>JBBIGC010187656.1:0-14129 GCA_037576955.1 Lepidarchus adonis | reverse complement strand
CTACTTCCTGCTCTACAGTACTGTACTAATACTGCATCAGAGGGTGGAGGAACAATGTGTTTCAGCTCCACCTTTTCTACAGCAATTCCAGGAAACTGCTTAAGCTGCACATTCTGCATTTTTTCAGGAAATTAATTATAATAATTACATATTTCTTTCTACGTACCTCCACATGCAGGTTTTGTGTGCAAACTGAACATGTACATTGCATCTCAGCTCTGCCTTCTACAGACTTCAAAGTGGGTTTCAGGCAAATGTCGCCAAGAGCTCAGACACTTCAGAGATATGAGGATTTACGCCTCTTCCTCCAGATGGCAATGCCAGTCTGGCAGTGGGCACTGCGCCCTGAGTGTGTGAGTGTGTATCTGGGCATCTGTATCCAGCTCCCACTTTTCACCTTGTCCTCTGAGCAAACACAGAAGGGAACAGTGTGCTAAAAGCACCAAAGCTGCCAGTGCTGTGCTGCTCTGTCGGCTTTTCGCTTCCATTGTTTATCTTGGACACGAAGCTTTATACAATTCCAATCCCAATCTCACTCTCGGTCAGCGCAACACGCTCTCCATTAAGACTAATGCACATCCTTAATCATATGCACTTGCAAGGTCTGTGCTTTCTCTCCCTCTCATCCAACCTTGTGCAAGTCCTTCACTGTCCACTGTGGTGCAAGATGGAGATTGAGTAGGGGTCGGCCTTTCCAATGAGTTTGCAGTTGGCATTGTGTTTGCTAGCACCAGCATGAGTCATCGGTACATTTGCAATTCAGGGCAGCCTGAGAGAAAAGCTTCCTGATAGACAAGCAGACGTGATCAAGCGGTCCTCACATGCAGCTGCTTAACATTCAGACGACCCCACCAGGTGAATTAAATAATTATGAAATGTAAAGGAGGAGGAAAAGGAGGAAAAAAAGAAAAACAAGAAGAATGAGGAGGAACAACAAGAAGAATAAGGACATGGAGTAGAAGAAGCAGGGGGAGAAAAGGGAAAAGAAAAAGGAGAAGAAGTAGAAGGTAGGAGGATGAGGAAAACAAGAAGAAGATGAAGGAGAAGGAGGAGGAAGAACAAGGAAAAGATGAAGGAGAAGAAAATGATTAAGAATGAGAAGAAAATGAAAAAGAAGAAGAATGAAAAGGAGAAAATAGAGGATGAGATAAACGAAGAATGAGAAGAAGATGAAGAAGGAGGAGGAAGAACAAAAAGAAGAATGAGAAGAAGATGAATGAGAAAAAGATAAAGAATGAAAAGAAGATGAACGAGATGATGAAAAATTAAAAAGAGATGAAAAATGAGAAAATGAAAAACGAAAAGATGATCAAGGAGGAGGAGGAGGAGGAGGAAGAACAACAAGCACAAGAAGAATGAGAAGAAGCTGAACAAGAAAATAATGAAGGAGGAGGTAGTAGATAAAGGAGGAGAAGAAGAATGAGAAGATTAAGAATGAGAAGATTAAGAAGGAGAAGAGGAAGAATGAAAAGGAGAAGAACAAGAAGGAGAAGAGGAAGAATGAGAAGAAGATGATGGAGGAGGAGGAGGAAAAGATGAATGAGAAGAAGATGGAGGAGGAGGAGGAAGAAGAACAAAAAGAAGAATGAGAAGATGAAGAATGAGAAGAAGATGAACAAGAAAAAGATAAAGAATGAGACAAAGAAGATGAAGACTAGAAGATGAAGGAGGAGGAGGAAGAACAACAAGGACAAGAAGAATGTGAAGAAAAAGATAAAAAATAAGAAGAATGAGAAAAGCAGCAATAATTTCCCAAATTTGATAGATCTCATGTACATCAGCGAGAGGTTATTGCACAAATGATGCTCTAATACAGCCGTCCCCAACCTTTTTCGCGCCACCGACCGGTTTAATGTCAGACAATATTTTTGCGGACCAGCATTTAAGGTGTCGCGGATAAAAACAACAAAATAAAATACGACCAACACAAAAACTGCAGTATTATGTAAATATAAAAATAAACGTGAATCCACTGTGTAATTATTTAACTTTATTAGCAGCGTCTTTCTGAAATGTGGCAACATCAATCAGAGTAACGTCCTCCTCACACGCTCTGGTCGCTATGGTAACACCTAAACGTTCCTTTCTGAATAAGTTTTCAGTGCTGTTGTGGTGACCTCAGGGTTTTCTGCAATGACTTTCATCCAGAATATCAGCAAAGTTGATGTCTCAAACATATTTAGATGCTACAGTTTGAGATCGTATTTAAAAAAATACAAATAAATTAAAAATAAATTAAATTTTTTGTATAAAATGCAAAAGTTTGTTGATAAAAAACTGATTTGGGTGATTTTGTAATTGAAAAGATGTTAACATAGTCCACATGACTGTGATGTTACCACATGACATGGGAAAAATAATCAGTATTTTCAGCAAACATTGATGCATAGTTACTTTTTATGCCATAAATTGAACAAAAATAAAAATTCAAAACATTATTATGGCACTGTGCAAAAGTATGGGCACCCTAAAAGTTCCAATGTCTCTGACTCTTTTTACAAAGTTAATCAGTTTGTTAGATCTGATGCATGGCAAAAGATTAGTAAATGTCTTTAATAAATGTCATTAGTAAATGTCAGCCGACGCCAATTTCAAAGCTTTACAAATACTCTGAGTCTTCAAACCTTGTGCACACACTTGTGGACACTCAACAACCATGGGTTCCTCTAAGCAGCTGTGTGAGACTCTGAAGATGAAAGTTATTGATGCCCACAATGCAGGAGAAAGCAACAAGAAGATAGCAAAGCATTGTCAGCTTGCAGTTTCCACAGTGAGAAATGTAATTAAGAGATGGCAGTTCAGGGAAACTGTGGAGATCAAGATGAGATATGGAAGATCAAGAAAACTCTCTGAGGGAAGTGCTCGTATGCTGGTCAGAAAGACAAATCAAAATCCTCATTTAACTGCAAAAAATCTGCAGGAAGATTTAACAGATTGAAGAGTTGAGAACCATTCCAAAAGACCTTCATAGAAGAGTCAGCAGAAGAAAACTTTACCTGCATTTCCATCATAAAATCCAAGTCAGAAGTATGCAACAGAACATCTACAGAAGCCTGATGCATTTTAGAAACGAGTGCTGTGGACTGATGAAGTTAAAATAGAATATTTGGCCATAATCAGTAAAAAAGGAGCATTTCATGAAAAGAACATCTTGCCAGACATTAAGCATGGGGGTGGATCTATCAGGCTTTGGGGTTTTGTTGCAGCCAGTGACACAGGAAACATTGCACAGGTGGAGAGAAGAATGGATTCCACTAAAAACGAGCAAATTCTGGAAACAAACATCATACCATCTGTAAAAAAAAAAAAGCTGAAGCTGAATAGAGGATGAGCTTCTACAACAGCAGTGGAGGCCTAGTGGTTAGGACTTTGCCCCTGAGATCTGAAGGTTGCAGGTTCAAGTCCCAGCCCGGGCACCACTGAGGAACCCTTGAGCAAGGTACCGTCCCCACTTCACTGCTCCCCGGGCGCTGTTGATAGCTGCCCGATGCTCCACAAGTGCACGTGTGATGGGTTAAATGCGGAGGACAAATTTCGTTGTGGTGACTGTGTGCAGTGGTGTATTCACAATGACAGAAATTCACTTTCACTTCACTGATCCTAAACAAACCTCCAAATCCACCATGGACGACCTCAAGAAACACAAGCTGAAGGTTTAGAATGGCCATCACAGTTCCCTGATTTAAACATCATTGGAAATTTGTGGGTAAAAGAGCTGTGCATGCAAGACGACCAAATAATATTATAGAACTAGAACCTTTTGCGGGAAGAATTGGAAAAAACCCCAAGTAGAAGAACTGAAAGTTTTAGTTCTAAAAAGCATTTTCAAGCTGTGAAATCTGCCAGAGGAGGTGTTACTAAGTACTGATTATGTAGGGTGCCCAAACTTTTGCACAGTGCCATAATAATGTTTTTATTTTTTATTTTTGTTCATTTTAAGGCTTAAACATGAACTATGCATCAATGTTTGCTGAAAATATTGTGTATTTTTTCCATATTCTAGAGAGACTGTGTTTACATCTTTTCAAATACAAAACCACCAACATCTGTAATTTATCAAGAGGTGCAATACTTTTGCATAAGACTGTACAACAAATGAAATAAAAGGTCACAATTTTCAAACACATGCATTTGAAAAGTAAACATGGTTTAAACCAGTAATACATCCAACATTCACATTCCCAGAGTAAAGTTTCAAGTTTGCACCCTTTCCTCTGGTATTCAGTAGCATTCTCCAAGACAATTATAGGAAGCACTTTGTAAAGCCTCTGTATCTAATCAAGATGTAGGACCTAAAATCTTGCACTCCTGGGTTTTTCCTTAGTGCAGTAGTTTCAAATGCTGAAGACTTTAAAGTTCCTCATTAAATACACCTGATTCAACTCATTAACTACTCGTCTACCTCACATTTTCGTTTATCTTCTCAGAGCTGTGGACTGGAAGGAAGCAAGTATGACACCCCCGCCCTCAAGTGCCAAAACTGCAAAACTGTTCCAGAGGTCCTGGATTTTAAGCAGATTTACCTGAAATGCCTTCAAAAAGAGGTTGGGTGAGGGAGTGCAGTCTTCCCGGACTCACCTGAGCCGCAGAATGTGCGGCAGGGGTAATAGCAGCCCTTGGCCTCATCTGGTACTTCTCCAGGTGTGCTGTGGAAGTGCAGGTGCGTGGAGATCCGGCTGGACTGGATGGCCACCAGGTTTCCACCAATACCTGAACAGAAGAGCAGCGTCTCTCAGACAAAGCGAAGCTACTAAAAAGAGCCATTTCATTCATTTCAGCTTTGAGTTATCGGTCTGGAGACAAAAAAAATGCTCCATTTAACATCAGTACACACGCTTCCCTCTAGGCGTTAATGTCTTCATCTTTTTCCACCTTGCTTTTTTCATACACACGCACACACACACACACTCACATTTCTGACACTGCCAAGTAGAATAGAGTGCTGTCCAGAGCCGCAGTAATAAATTGTTACAGCCAGCCGCAGCCTTGAGTGATGAAAAATAAGCATCCGGAGAGTGAGCAAAGGAAAGAGATTGAGGCGAGAAGAGGACAACCTACAGTGGAAGGATTTGCCATCTTTCCTCACTGTTACATGTTTCAACGTTTAAATGGAGCTGCAAGGCATCACATATAAACAATATTGCATTTTATTCAGTGAAACCTGGGACTAGTAGGTGTTCCACACGGGTGCTCAAATCTTGGAGAAACGAATACACTCGGAGTGACCTAGGCATTTTTTAGCACTTGATTGACAATCTGTTATAGTTGACCTGCAGCCCAGACTGTAATGTTGTGTGTTTACCTGTGGGGGCAGTCATGAGTCAGTCTACACTGTAATGTTGTGCGTTTACCTGTGGGGGCAGTCATGAGTCAGTCCAGACTGTAATGTTGTGCGTTTACCTGTGGGGGCAGTCATGAGTCAGTCTACACTGTAATGTTGTGCGTTTACCTGTGGGGGCAGTCATGAGTCAGTCTACACTGTAATGTTGTGTGTTTACCTGTGGGGGCAGTCATGAGTCAGTCTACACTGTAATGTTGTGTGTTTACCTGTTGGGGCAGTATTGAGTCTGTAAGCTGTAGGGTTTGAGGTTCATCCTTCATTGGATTAATGAAATATGGATCAGTTGTCTTTATTAGAGTTACAATGTGTGAAGAATCATGGGATATTTCCACTCCTCCAGAACATTAAATTAATGGTATGTGACTCAGTAAAGTACTAAAGCACTGTGGTTGCAACCACTATCACTTTCTAAATGTGGTAGTAGTGACCTCCAGTCCAACCTCTGAAGGCTTAACAAATGGAAGATAGTTTTCCTCTGTAATCTGACTGTATTTCTAAACAATACAGAGTATTAATACTGGCTAAGTTTAAATATGACAAGCATGACAATTCTGTGTATTTTGCATTTTTCTTAGATATTTTTTCACCTTCTCTGTCTGTGAGGGTCTGCCGATTCCAAAAATGATCTATGAAATACCTCCAAAAAGGTACACAACATGGAAAATTACAGTCCTATGTATTCACAGTCACTGCAGTCCACCTGTACATGAGGAATGGCTGCCCTTACGTCCCACAGCCAGATCACCCATCATTGGGGCCTACTTACCACCTGCCCCAGGCTAGTTCAACAACCATGGGATCATCTCCTACTGAGACTCTTTCCTTTTTCTTTTGGTTGTTATTGTTGTTCTCCGTTGTCGACCAGAACAGGATGGATTCTTCTGAGCCTTGGTTCCTCCCAAGGTTTCTTCCTCCAGCTTAGGGAGTTTTCATTCGCTTCTTTTTGACAAGATCAGTTGCAATAGAAATCAAACTCACTTGACAATCACTCTCAGACTATTCATTGATTTTTTTGATACAAACTTGTGCGAACACCAGCAATCATACAGCACGAGGAGAACAGACATATAAGAAAAAGACTTCACACAAGTCAAGAATGAAGAGCTGAAATAGCCACACTCAGCTAAGTGCTTCCAGTTAAAGAGAATGTCTGAGAGAAAGCAGAGCATGGCTAATGGGGTTTAAATGTCATAAATATCCGTGGAAATAGCGATAAAATTTGGGTTTGTATTTTAGTATCATGGAGAGACGTTTTCATTTCATGGTGGGTGTCGCTGCTTCAAATCATTCAAAATCATCATCGCACTATAATGGTAATTTACCTCTTTCTGATGGCACATTTACATGGGCCCTGGTTGCCCATTCAGCCTCGGCCCAACAAAGCCTATTACACTGAACCGAGGTTAAAACGCTCTTTCCACGTAAATGTCACCGTTTCGCGCCTTTATGAGAATAAACTGGGGAGAGAGTGAGCAGAGATCTTTCACCATCCTGCACGACTTCCAAATTCAAACCTAAATGGGCTGCGCTAATGCTTTAGGCAGGAGCACAGGGCAATAAATTAAGCAGCAGCAGCAAGTTCCATTATTGCAAGCGAGTATACACAACCTTTAATAGTTGACACTTACATAATGTGAACCACAACACTGGGTATTTGCAATTGGGATGGAGGTGAAGGAGGTGTGTGTGTATGTGTGGGTGTGTGCACTTGCTTTAGTCCAGTTAATCCAATACTGTTTTTTTCTTTGTCCACCAGCAGGGTTTAACCTTTTTCCATGCCTGAACAGACACAAACACACCCACCCATACGGGCTCATTTGTTTGACACCTCCTGATCATGGCGGCACCTCAGCAGGAGGCCATAATCTGGGTCACTGCACAGGGGAGGTTCTGTCTGTGGGACATAGAGCCATGGTATTGTTCATCAGTGTGTCTGGAGGCGTGTGAATGTGTATATGTAGGTGGGCACATATACTCAAAATTAGAGTTATATGGTTAAATTTAATATTCAAATCAAAACAGCATCACAGCACGTTAAAGGGTGTGTGATGGAGTGAGTTTACAATGACAACCATCACCCAAATTATTTCAGAAAATACAACCAATACTTATCTTAATCCATTCCAATTGCATACAGCTCTTCAAGAAGTTAAAGTAGACTTGTGCATGTGGTTCAGGAGACAACATGACTTGGACTGAGCTATAAAAATACATTAAAAACATAGCTTCATTGTGTAGCTGAGCACCTGGGTCACTTTATTTATGCTTTATTTATTTATTTAAGTAATCTCTTACGTCATTATTTATTTACTTATGAAATTATGCATGTATTTATTTACTTAAATGTTTTGCTGACTACCGATAACGTGAATGCCTATTATATTACAGTATATCTTCTAATAATAGCCTGTCTCTTATTGATGCCCATTTCCAATAAACGCCGGGTTTGAAGAGATGTCGGTCTACAATAGTGGCCTAGACACCCCAGATCATCTGTATAAAAGTGGCAACCAATGTGATATTTAAAAAAAATGTAAAAGAGGAAGTAAATACAGCAAAAAAACTAAATAAAACAGGTCCAAGAATAGAACCCTGGGGAACACCACATGTCAGTGGTACTGTGGATGAGGCAAAACCACCTAACTCAAAGACCTCTCCTCGATCGCTCTTCACATTATGCTCCAAACGAGAGAGTTTGTAGTCTATTGTGTCGAACGCAGCAGTGAGACCTAACAAGACCAGAATAACAGTTTCTCCAGAGTCAGTAATAGTTAGATCATTTACAACCCTCAAAAGAATTTGAAAAAATGATCATTTTCATTGTAGTGTCTATGTGTAAACGTATCTTCAGTTGATAAATTATTATTAACATTTTATTTTTAAATAGTTATTTATTAATAGAAAAATTTAAAACATGAAAATATCCTTTGCCCATTGTCTAAGCAACGTGTGTTAGATCTTAATGAGTATTTTCTGTGCAACACAGTTTTCCTCTGCTGCCCTCACACAGCTATGACCACTGCTTTCTCTTCCTCTCGTCCTTCCTCACCATAATTAACCCAATCTCTGGATTTCAGGAAGCTCACCTAAACATCCGCTTTCAGGGGCACACCCGCACGAGCATCCACACGACACCCAACCTACTGTACGCCCACACGTGCACAGTAGTTTGATGTGTCCAACCCAGACTCAGGCAAAGATCAAGCTGGTTAAATGCCTCTCATTAGTGCATTTTAATTAAAACCGTATCGCTTACAGAACTGGCAGTTGGCCCTTTACCGGCAGCGACGAGTCGCTTTAGTTACACCGTGATTAATGTAGGCGCCCCTCAGCCAAAAACGAAGCGGGGCTTAGCTTAGCCTATTACAATCCTTCACCATTGAAAACAGCTACTTTCAACTGAAGTCAGGAACGTTACTAGGCCAAGCGAGAAAAAACATTCTGCAGATCTAAACAGAAAATTAAAACAGTTTTCAGGAGAAGAAACATTGTAGACTCAACGTGTGTTAATGTTACTAGCCTTTATTCCTAACAATGTCACATGATTTGCATTAGTACATTCATACAGAGTCCCAGCCCAGACACCATCCCAATCCACTGCTCCCTGGGCGCTGTTGATAGATTGAGTACCACACTACTTTTACTATATTTTAACCTTTTTAGCAGAAGATTATCAGATATTAACATCAGCTCCCATTTCTAATGTTGATGCACCTCTGTTGACTATTGACTTGTTTGTTAGCCTCAATGTTAGCCAATGCTAGCTACAGTTCGACATCGATAAAACAAAAGTTGGACGCTAAAAACGCCTTGGCTGCATATTAGATTTTTCCACAGAACTACTGCTTTAAACACTACATGCAAATATTGTATTTCCCCAAAATAGGCCGCAGCTTATAGATCAATTTTACAAACCTGGTGTTCAGTGATGCTTGTTTAAATGGGACAGCCTATCTAAAAACAAAACACTTTCACTAAAAGCATAATTCAGTACAAAAAAACAACATTCCCAAATGATTAGTTGAATTTAAATGTACTGTTTACTGCAGCAACAAACAGTTAGAAAAGCAACGCAAAGCAAAGACAGATCAGTGATGTTCTGTCACTTCATTTTTCAGCTCTTTGTGTAAAGTGAAGGTGATATGAAGGTAATTATTTGTCATTGTGAACACACAATGCTACATTACATTACATCCTAGTGTAGAACACAAGCTGGAAAAAGCTCAATTTAACAGAAATTAAAGTTTATTGTTGGCTTGTAAAAGATGAGGTTTTTAATTTCATTTGAACGACTGGTGGGTGGGGATACGGCAGTACAACAATGTCAATCATCCATCTGCATGTAAATTCTTCAGTATATAATTAGCAATACTGAAATGCAAAAATTATTAGGCTTACTTTTCTTTACATTCTTCAATATTAGATCCATAAACATGGTTGTTAACTCGATTATGACCTGTGCTGCTTTGCTGTCACCGATGTCGGACATGCTTTTGTTACCAGTATCAGTCTCGGATATTGCAGATGTTGATTTGCAAAAGCAACGACCTGGAGCTTAAATTCTGCAGTGTAGTTCCTGCGTTGCGGCATGATATCGGTAAGCTCAAAATCCAGTCTATTTAATTGTCTATGCTCAACTATATACACTATAAAGTCACTTGTATAGAGCTCCAAAGGCACCAGGGGCCAAATAAGATGCTTTTATTTCAGGTCGGTAAATTCAGTAACACTGTGGCTAATAACATGCGGCGGCTTATCTTAAGAGTTTTAAAACATAAATGAGCATCTTCTGCGGCTTATAGTATGGGGCCTATAATGTGGAGTGATCGTAGGGGAAATAAGGTTCATAATTACCTTTAATCGCATACATTGTCAATGTCCTAGTGACTATTGGTTCTATTGCTGATGTGTATCCTACATGTACACAGGTCTACTTTGGCAGACAACACTAGTTGAACATCTGTACAGCAGTCTGAAGTCAGCCAATAGTACTCCAGTCATCTAATCATCTGCTAGTAATAAGCCAACCAGACTGGACTTCTAATATAATATTTCAGATGCTCTGTCATTCATGTGTTCATCAGTTTAAATGAGTGCTGAATAATTTTACCACCTTGATTCACTATACCAGATTACGTGACGACATATTGTTTATAGCTTGATGCAGAATGGGAGGATACAGTAAGGGAAGATACTAAAGTCTTTCATATTAATTCTACATCTTGAAGCAGAATCTGTGGTCTTACCATTTATGACAGGGGTGTAGACTACCATCCCAGCCAGGTTAGGGTCAGACACAGTTTTGTCCAGGATGAGACCACCAATACTGAAAAACACACAATAGATCTGCTATAAGTGAGCTGTGGGTGAATGTTGATGCCAAGTGAAGGGTTTACACATATACATTAATAAAATGTGTTTATTCTCCTTTTCAATATGTAAATGCCCAAGGATTGTCATTAAGCGCATGTCTAATTTTGGAATTAGGTTAAATCTATACCCCCACAAAACAGGGATCCACAGATGTCGATATCTTTTATTTTTTAAACACGTATACCATACGAAATTTATTTCTAAAGCCCATTTAAAAACAACCAAGGTTGACAAAGAGCTTTATAGTCAACAAAAAAGCAGAAAGTTAGGAAAATTAAGATTAAATGATTATAACTCAATATAACAAATATTAAGGATTAATAAAGGTTCATCTTACATTTATTTCGAAGTGTAAAAGTGAAGAAAAATGAGAGAAAAAAATAGAACAACTTAATTATTCTGCTCTTCCACAATGGGATAAACACAAAGTATAGCTTTGAAATATCAGTTAATTTTAAATGTATCTGATGCAGATATTCCTTTTTAAGCAAATATCTGCTCATAGCAGCATAATTTCATTATCATCTGACAATCTACAGTGAATTATGTACAGTGCTGGTGATAGAAACTTAGGGCTACTCCTCAAATACAGTAATTTTATGTGTATGATGATGATAAAATTGTGTTAAATGTGAAAAAAGTAGCTTTAAGTACAAGAATTTATGTTTTTAAAATAGGATTTTGTTTTGAGAATGTTATAAACAATCATAAACAATGGCCAAGGAATCAGACAGTGTAATCATAACCATGTCACATTATAAGTTAACAGCTTGTGGCATCAGGTTACCATCATTACAACTGTCAACAGTTCTGACAGCCAGTTCCTCTGAACTTCATAACAAACTTAGATATTACCCATTTAATTATTCTGAAAAATATTCCATTTAAGGCTTCTTACAATATATATTATTACACTATTACCTATAGTTAAAAATGCATACAATGAAGCTTGAAAGTTTGTGTAACCTTTACAATTATCTTTATTTTTTATACAAATGTGACCAAAATCATCATGCGACTCAAACAAGTTCTAAAAGTAGAAAAATTATTATATTTAGTCACATAATTATTGCAAAAGTAAGCGAGTCTGTGCTTTCAGTGCGTGGTGAGAGCACCTGCCTGTAAACCATGTCCGCTCCACAGCTCAACACACCATCATATATCTGCTGACACCTGCAGCCCAACTCTTGTGCAGCAATCTAAATGTTTGTGGTAACTGTTGGTCAGTACTGCACGTTAACTCACATTTTAACCTACAGAACAGCTTCAACTCTTAACCTGATTGAAAACACCAGACTATGATTTCAAATTATATAATTATTCACTTACTTTCACCAAAGCAGATATGTTATTAGATAAAAACCAAATCTAATTATTTTTGTTTCATTTCTTCTACTTTTGTTTTAGCTCAAAATCATACAAAATAAAGAACATTTTGAAGGGTTCACAAACTTTTAAGCATCACGGTTTAACACCAGTTGGATATATGCTTGACATCACATCTTATATGGTGTAAAAACGTGTGTGTGTGGGTGTGTAAAAGAGAGACCTGCTGATTAGCATGGCTGTGATTACAGGCTCCCAGCCAGAGTAGAGGAGCTGTCGACTAGCTGGGTGTTTAGAGGAGACGACCATCCACACTGGAGTCAGACACATGAAGAAGGCACACACCAGTGATGATACATACGGGTGAGAGTCTGAATGAGATGGAGAAAAAGAGGGAAAGAGAGAGAGCTCAGAAGAGAGGAAGTAAGTCATAACAGCCTAGTTTCTAATGGACTCAATGCACACTTACTAAAAGCTCCCTGTACAAAACCTCTTAGACCAAAACAGGCGTCCAACCAGGCTGGGATACAGTTTAAGATAATTGCATGGAGAAAAGCTGATGATCTTAAAAGTTCCACTTTCAAATCTAATCTGCTAATGTGCCCTAACCACCTCTAAAAGAGCTTTTCTGCACGTCTTAACCGCTGCTCAGCAGTTCCATGCTCCACACGAGCACCAGTCTCCAAATCCCTAATAGGGGGAAGGCGAGAGTGTGTGACTATATTTAGTGCGAGTGGGCTCGACTGGGCTGCGGTCAGTGTTCATTATGGTACAAGTGACTGTTTGCCGGTTGGCTTAGGCGACTGGGTTTTGGCACACGGCAGCAGGGGCTGTTTGCCTCACTTCACCTTGGTGTAGGGACTAAGAAAGCAAGGGAAGAATGTTTTAAAACGAAAGAAGTTGCTTGGGCACTGCAGGTCATATCAGCATATCGCATCAGGCAGAGCGAGAGAGAGAGAGAGAGAGAGAGAGAGAGAGAGAGAGAGAGAGAGAGAGAGAGAGAGAGAGAGAGAGAGAGAGATACTCTTGATTTCAATACCTGGGCATAGAGTTTGTAGCAGTGACTCATTTGTCCTACACACACACACACACTGTAGAAGTTGGGCAATTTTTTGTTCCCGTTTATCTTAACAGTAAGTGTCTTTCTGCAGCAAAACACAACTTATCATTAGAGTCCAGCTTTAGAGAAGCAAAAAATAAATAAATAAATAAATAATAATTTTCATCATACCTTTACCTGAACTATGAGAGGCAAAATGAGAAAAAAATCCAGAAAATCACATGGTCTGTTAGCGGTCAAACATTTTCTGTAAGTCTTCACATGGTTTTCACACACTGTTGCTGGTATTTTGTCCCATTCCTCCATGCAGATCTCCTCTAGAGCAGTGATGTTTTGGGACTGTCGTGGGCAACACAGACTTTTTAACTCCCTCCAAAAATTTTCTATGGGGTTGAGATGAGGAGACTGGCTAGGCCACTCTAGGACCATGAAATGCTTCTTACAAAGCCACTCCTTTGACAACTCTTTGGTCTTGGCCATAGTGGAGTTTGGAGTGGGACTGTTTGAGGTTGTGGACAAGTGTCTGTTATACTGATAACGAGTTCAAACAGGTGCCATTAATACAGGTGATGAGTGGAGGAGAGAAGAGCTTCTTAAAGAAGAAGTTACAGGTGTGTGAGAGCCAGAAATCTTGCTTGTTTGTAGGTGACCAGATACCTATTTTCCACCACAATTTGCAAATAAATTCTTTATAAATCAGACAATGTGATTTTCTGGATTATTTTTCTCATTTTGTCTCTCATAGTTGAGGTAAAGCTATGATGAAAATTACATCTCAGCTTTTTAAGTGGGAGAACTTGCACAATTGGTCGCTGACTAAATATTTTTTTGCCCCACTGTGTGTGTGTGTGTGTGTGTGTGTGTGTGTGTGTGTGTGTGTGTATATATATATATATATCTTACTCACGTATATCTGCATGGAGGAATGGGACAAAATACCAGCAACAGTGTGTGAAAACCATGTGAAGACATACAGAAAACGTTTGACCGCTAACAAACAATGTGATTTTCTGGATTTTTTTCTCATTT
>JBBIGC010187632.1:0-14132 GCA_037576955.1 Lepidarchus adonis | reverse complement strand
AATGTGTAGTAGTAGTAGTAGTACCAATACCAACACTACTACCAATAATAATAATAATAATAATAATAATAATAATAATAATAATAATAATAATAATAATAATAATCATAAGCTTAATGCATTTAAATGCATCTCAATATGCTCCAAATAAACAAACAAACAAAAAAAAGCATATAGTGATTTCTAAAAGAAAAATATTTTTTATTCAAAATTATTGAAGTATTAATCCTATACTTTTAATATATTATGGAATTTAAACAAGGAAGTAACAACAAAAAAAAGTTTGTATTTATATTGTATTCATATTGTGTCTGGTTACGTGTGCCAGAGTTTTGGTGCATAAAAATAGAAAACACCTTAACCTGTCTTTTTATTCTTCATTTATTCTTTTTTGGCTCAAATAATCTTGGAATCCAGTAAAAGCTTAAATCAGGGTTAGTTATCTCCTCTGCTGCTATTTTGGCACAATTGCAAATGTAGTTTTAAGATAAAAGCTCAATGCAAATCGATGGAAAATGCTGCAATGTTTCCCGCATGGCGTGGGCGTGGATTATGCCGGCGTTCTCTTCAGTGTATAATTATCTGATATAGGATATAGTGATGTGAACTGCGTTGAGGTGTGGCTATGGCAGAACAAAATATCCTCTTGCGTGCGCCCACACTGCTCTGTATCATGGGACACACTACTTTTAGCAGTAAAGAACAGACCTCCCATGGTGTGAGTCAATAATTAATTGCGGTTTAGTTTTACATACACACAGATTAGCAGATTAAAGAGATGTCTGCTTCTGTGGTCGGCCTCAAATGGTCGGCCTACCTCGTCTCAGAGGCAAGGATGCCATGTAAGACTGGTTCACCACATGCCAGGATGTTCTAATACATTCGAGTACACAGCTTTCAATGCAAAGATATAATCTGCATTTACACACCATTTTCAGGTCTTTCGAGAGCCCTGGACTTTGGTGAAAAGTCCACCTGATTGACCACCTGGCATTATTGCTGTGGTCGTCTCTCACAGCTAGAAGATCCTGGGTTTACAAACTTTCCTTGTGTTTGTGTGGATTTCACAAACCTCTGGTTTAAGTCAACTGGGTACTTGTTGGGTTGGCCTCCTGTCCAGGATGTACTCTATTCTGGGGCGAAATCAGGCTCCAGCTGACTGGCTCCTGAAATTAATAAAGTGACTTGAAAGTGGATGGACGGATTTGATGTAACATTGAGGAATGGGACATAGGCTGTTGCTGCATCTTCACATGGGTCGTTTTTGGAGTCCACATTGAATCCGAAGGTTTCTGCTGGTGGAACTGCTTTAAAACCTTCATGCACCATTCTGCATCACCATCCAGTGCCTGCTATTCTGATCACTGACAGCATCAAGCAGATGCCAGGCTCACACATCCGAATCCTACTGTGCAATGTGTTTCCTTAATTAAATCCGTTTGTTGATATTAATGAAAGCTCTGTACCTGCTGTGCATCTTCTAACTGTCGAAGTGTCGGCAGCCTTAAGTAATCAATTCATCGTTAACGTAGAAGAAATTCATTCCAGGACTAAGCCCATAACTACAAGAATACTTTTGACCCTTTCCTAGAAGTGATAAATGATTTAACAGCTACCCTATAAGCTCAAGAGTCTTCAAATGCCTCACTAGACCTTGAAAACTGGTCAACAGTCCCTTTTACGAATACCGAGTGTTGCTGCTGGGAATGTGGCTAATTACCAGCCGTCACATCTTTTCTGGGAATCGGCACTCGTCTTCAGTTGGCGGCTTGTTCGAAGTGTGCCTCTACATGTAAATGGCATGCTCTTTATGAATTATGCATGTGCAATTTGTATGCAAAACGGCAAGGCCTCGTTCATAACGGTATCTCTAGGTCGTCCAGACTTCCGGGTGTCGTATTTCGAGAAGAAAATGTCAGCCACCATGTTGTCATGTGTGTGAGCGGGAGGCTGTTGGGTGGATTAAGTCTTCATATGTTTGTGCATTGCAGGACATGGTGGTAGATCACTTTCATGTTGGAGAGTGAGATGTTTTGCCATGCATATGTGCCTTAGGGGCCTGCCAGTCTTCAGAGGCCAGCCAAAAGCCGGAGGAAAGTCCCTGTAATCCTGTGTGAGCAAACACAACCAGCTAAGCCTCTGTGTCCGACCAATGAATATCCGCCTTGGCTTGGGGAGTAAGCATGATTGATTGATGTCAAAGGTTTTCAGCAAGTAATTAGATAATGGCATAAACGATTAGAATTAGTTATGTTGTGTATTGCACTTGCACAGTTTACGTTGCATATTGATAGATTTGAGTTGCACTGCCAATTTTATCCATTTGTTTCAATGTCAAACTGTGGCCAGGTTTCCATCCAGCTGTTGAATTATATTCCAAACTAAGTTTCCATCAGCACTGTGCATGCGAATCTCAACAACTTTTTTTGTAATACGACTTCTGGGAAACAAGGATAGAGTTTACAGAGCAGTCTTTAGTGTTGAGCAGCTTAATTTTATGTCTATTTCTGCCATTATTTGAGCATGGAGACTGAACAACTCCCCATTGGCTCGAGGTGGCGTTTGAGGCATCTGTGACTGGGAGTCCAAGACATCACTCCAAGCTCCAGCCCATGAAGCAATGTCTATTTGTAGGCAGTGGTGGCCTAGTGGTAAGGTCCTTGTCCCTGAGGTTGTAAGGTAACAGGTTCATGTCCTATCCCAGGTACCACTAAGGTTCCCTTGAGCAAGGTACTGTCCCACTACAGTGCTGCCCAGGTGCTATCGATAGCTGCCTGTTATTCCATGTGTTTCAGTCCAGAGGTACGCACCAGTATACGAAATGCTGGAATCATTGCACATATTTCTTCAATATAATAATAATAAAATAATAATGAAAAACAATAGCATGTGGAATATTTTAAATATACAAAAAAGATATATACATATATAAATATGTACATGAAATAATAACTAACACAAAAATTAAAAACAATTACACAAATGAAATAATACATTAAAAATGATTATTTTAAACAGTTAAAATATTTAACATGGATAGTTACAAAGCAAAGCATTTATTCAGAATGTTACTTGCAATTATCACACTCACAGTTTAGTCACCTTTCAGGAACTTTGCATAACAAAGCAAGTTAATGGATCTGAAGAAAGGGGCAGGTTTGTGGTTAGGCTTGGAGGTGCTCAATATGTTCAATTAGGCAGTTGCTTTTAGGAATTTTAGTGTCAAAGGTATGTTCACAATGTAAAATAGTCACTTTCTATTCACTGTAAAATATCTTGTTAAAAAAACATAAATGATGGAATCTTATACCTTAATGCATTGATGATTCAGTAGGCCAAGAAAAAAAAATGGAAATGCATGATTGGTAGTATGACTGTGTTTTATTTACAAATACATATCGATGTATTATCATTTTGTTTTATTCTGCAAAAAAGTCTGCACATCAATGGTGCCTCCATGTTTGATATAATTGAGATTTAGCTAATGGCTGGAATTGACCTTGAATAAATTGGACAAAAATTAGGTAAACATCCAAAAAATGTGCAACTAATTAAATTTAAACCATTCCAACTTAGTACCAAGGATACTAGGAAATTCCAGGTGTAAAGTAGGAATCACAAAGCCAGCAAGATGGGTTTTTAGGAAGCCAGAAGTCCCAGAGTTTTTTCTATTTTCTTTCTTTATTTTGTTCTTAATCTTAGGTTTGGAGACGTCACAGGTCCCATCAATCTGCAAGAGCCACTTTTAAAACTTTAAAATATTCTCTTTGTCTTTGGCACAGTTAAGCAAGCTTTACACCTGTAAGTTATTTCCGCACTTCAGTCTGATATCCACACTCTGCCTCGGATGACATGCGAGACTCTTTGAAAGTTTGATGCTTGCTCTTGATCCTTACTTTCTGATCCTACATCGGTTATAGATGAATGCTCTGTGTCTGAGAGGAGACAATGGGAGGCCTCTTCAAATTCAGTATAGGCAAATCCGCTAGAAACGTGACCGAATATTCAATTCGTAGGCTTCAATGTAGATGTATAGGTGTTTTCTTCAATGCATAAATCGAGAGAAAAGTGTGTTGTATGCTGTTGTGTGCAGCTGAGAGTAGGGATTCTGTGTTTAAGGGTGAAGAAAGGGTTAAACTGGAGATTACCACTTTGTGTGAGATGGATATTAAAGATAGTAGAAGGGAAACCCTTGGTCTGTCTTACCTCCTCATTCTCCACCATGCTGGGAAACCATAGCGAACCCACTCCTCCTGACCAAATGACCCTAAATCTCTGCTTGTCTGAGCCCCAGCATCCCCCATTCATCAATCTTCCCTGCTCTCTGACCACAATCAGAGTGGTTGGTATCAAGGAGCTTCCTCTCGGATTCAGGGGAGTTTCGCGCCTCTAGGTCTCAATCGGTGGTGGTCGATGTGTTTATTGCACTAGCTGTAATACCATGCTTGGGATAGATGAATGACTGAAGAGTTTCCAAAGAGGGGTTCCTACTGATTATACTTCCCGTTGATGTTATCGGAAACCCCTAGTTTGTACGTCCACCCCTTGGATCCACCTGCTTTACCTTTTAGCTATGCTACAGTTTTAGCTTAACTGTTGTTGTGCACAATTCTTCAGCCAATTCTTCCACAGTGGAACCCTCCTTGGTGTGCCCCATTAAACTTGATCTAACTAATCCGCCCATTACAACCTCTCATTGTGTTGCAATGGGTGGGAAAGCACTACAATGTTTAGCGTAGTGGGACGAAGCCTGGTATACACTGTTCTACATCTATTCTTCATTAAGCTGGATATAATTTAGATGATAGACCATTCTCATTTCAGCAATGACATGTAAAGTGCTGTTCTGGCCTCTTTTTTCTGTCCAAACCCGACCCGCCTCCGACAAAGCAGTGATCGAGCCTGACCCGAACCCGAAATGCATTTATATGTTTCTGTCCGAACCCGACCAGACCCGAATGAAATTTTTGTTTGGGCGAAACAGCCACTGCTAAGCGATTATAATGATTATAATTCTATATTGTTTGAACTGCGCAAGTATTCCATTCTAAAATAAAATTATACGTTGTCAGAATATTTCTTGGTATTTCATAAATCAATAAATAAAAAAAATAAATAACCAACCTAAACAAGAAGCAATTTTTGAAGCTGTTTATTACTAATTATTTGCCAAATTTAGTGGCCCCCATTTCCACCCACTAGTTAGGACTCTCCTATTACACTAGACCACCAACTTCCTTTGAGACACATGAAACCAGGTACTGCATGATTTGGAACTGTGGTGGGGGAGAGGGAGGGCCATCCTGCTCAGCCAGAGACAACATAAGCTAAGCTTTTTTGGACTCCAGGCCATGGACAGTTGAATCCCTCATGAGTGTAATTACTGTACTTTTCCAATGATAGGCCACCCCACATTATAGGCCCCATTCTATAAGCCACAGAAAATGCTCACTGATAATGTAAAACTCAAAAACAAGCTGCTCCATGTTATTAGCTGCAGTGTTACTGAACTTACTGATCTAAAGTAAAAGCGTCTAATTTGGCCCCTGCAGATTCTTCTGCTTGGTCCTGCCCTGGAGCCTGCGAGTAAAGAAATAGTGTGGTCCTTGGGTTTACCTGTGGATCTCTATTCACTTTTCGCCAGACCAGCATCCTGGTTGAGCTTATAGTAGGGAGTCACAATGGTGCCCCTGTGAGCCCCATGGGCATCCATGGGGCAGGTGTTTGTTTGCTCCTGGGACTCAGTTGAGAGAGCCATGACAGCTGCTGGTTGTTTCAAGGCACAACAGGGCTGCGCAGTTTGCTGAGTTCGCACTGGTGGGAGTTGGTGCCCAGGGATCATCCCAGTTTATCGACAGCACCGAACAGCACCCTTGGTGTGCATCAACTCCTCAGTAAAAACATCGTGCCATGGCATAGTGCGCAGGTGGGTGAATCGATGGCCGCCATTCACTCGCTGTATCGTTATTCCACCTTGTGCATGGTAGAGGGTACTACACTCCAATCAATGCACATTGAGGCCATGCTCATGCCATGGCTTTTTTACCGGGTCTTTTTCCAGCCAGGGTGTGGTGTGGCACGAGCGTGTGCCTCTGTTTACTATTCCCCTGCATTTGGGCCCCCTCATTCCATTACGCGTCGACGTGCTTGTCACGCCGGCGTGTTACACCTTTATTCCTTTTATTTTTGTTCAATTTAGCTTTGTCTTTGCTTGTATTATACATTAGGATGTACTGAAATGTAGCAAAGCCCTGAAAAAATTAAGAGAGGCTGGATGCGGAAGTGACAGAACATCGTGACTGATCAGTCATTGCTTTTCAAACTTATTCATTGCTGCAGTAATCAGTACATTTAAATTCAATTAATCATTTGGGGATGTCGTCTTTTTGTATATAATCATACTTTTTTTGATAAGACGGCCTATTTAAGCAAGATGCACCCAACACCAGGTTTGTAAAATCGATCTATGAGCCGCGACCTAGCGTTGGGGAAATACGGTATTCCTATTGGTCTATATATAAATAATTAAATAAGTAAATAAATGACATCCCAACAGACATTGAGGATAAGAGAGTGTGCCACAAGTTGATGATCTGACCACAAAATAGAACAGCAAACATGTTAAAACTGAAATATAATTTTGATTACATTACATTACATTAGACTACACAACAACCACAACCATCTGAGCCTTAGCCAAGCTGCCACTCACTGCGATTTGCATGCTACAAAATGGTGCATGACTTCAGAAACCATGAAGGCAAATAATTCAGTGAGCTCAGTATTCACAAAGCATTTTTTCAAAAGAGTCTTCAATGTGAATCTCAAGAAAGATCTGTCTGATTGCTGTCAAAATTGGCAGACGATATTGCTGTGGGAACAGGGGTGATCAAAAAGATATTTCTAAAAAAATAATCTTAAATTTTATGCCATGCTAGAATGTGCCCCATTCTCCCTAGTGTGTGTGTGTTTGTGTATGTGTGTGACACTGGCATAGGCAAAGAGATGTTCAGAGTGGTCCAAAAGCCAAAAATATTTAGCCAAGAACACCTAGGTGGTCTACAGATGAAACGCAGAACCTCATGTTAACAGATGGACTGTACAATTAGAAAGTGGAGATGCTGATAAAATGGCGAATGTAGACCTACCACTCAATCCATCTTCTGCTAACCTGGTCCATAGTCCAGCTATCTTCTCAAGTCCTTGAAGTGCTTCACTGCGTAGTGCATACAACTGACTCCACAGTACTCATGGCACCTGTTAAGGGGGTGGGATATATTAGGCAGTAAGTGAACAGTCAATTCTTGTAGTTGATGTGGTGGAAGAAGGAGTGTAAGGATCTGAACCACTTTGTCAAGGTCCTTCTTGTGGTAACTAGATCATGTTTGTGATGACTAGAGTCAAGTCAAGTCAATTTTATTTATACAGTGCTTTTTATAACTGACATTGTCAGAGCACCAACACATGTTGGTATGCAGTTTACCTAGCAAAAGTGAGCCAGGGTCATGGGCACTCAAGGCTTTCTGATGCATTAGCGGCTAATCTGTGAGCTCCTGTTGTACCACATATTCATCAGTGGATCAATATTGGGCAGTGGTTTTAATGTTATGGCTGATTAGTGTGTCACATCTGACAGCCGATTTATGTCTACTACTACCAATCTCCACACGCACAAGGCTACTGCTCTCCTGGGGAGAGTTAGCAGTAGTTACAATGATGCCAAAGGCCAGATTTGCTCAATTTTGCCTCTTAAGAAATAGGCTGCACTGTACAGATGACCAGCATGGTTTTACTGTCCGTACTGAGGCTTGTCGTGAACTCTGTGCTGTGATGTTGTTGCCAGGGAAAGGATAGAACCTATGTAATGCTTCTGCTCTTTAGTTGGCTTTTGTTAGCATTTGATTAGCATCCTTGTCCATTAATTTATTTTCTGGAAGGCCAGTCCAAGTGTGCTGGGAGCCATAAAACAAGCTCCCATAGACCTCAAAACGCCACATATACATTATGCAACGCCCTACATTCTTGTTTTAGTTTACATAGGCAAGTTACATTCATTTACAGCCATGCTGGAATGAGCTGTGGCTAGGCTAGCAGGTAGCTAAACCAGTAATGGAGCCTCCACTCACAGGCTAGTTCAGTTTTTACTGCCTCGGCAAAGGTTCATAGCTTCTATTACTCCATAGGGAGAAACAGATGAATCACCTTCTATGGCTCCACTTCGATCAGTCGTAGTAAACAGTGAATTTTTATGTCCCCTCAGCAAACATACGGACACCATTGCCATTTCCATTGTGTGCAGTATTATACAAAAGTCACCAACACAAATGGTTTAAAGCCCTTTATCTTAGTTTTGAGTCTTAACAATAAAACAGTGAACATGATTGAGAGTTTATTTGTAATATACTAATATTAATGTTTTGTTGGAGTACTTTTCACAGTACTGTATATGATCAAAATTTTAAAGGGCATCCACTAATAGAAGATATTTATCTTATTTATGTGTTTTCAACATTTTAGAACAACAGCAAAGGCCTCGAGATAATATACAATATGATATATGGACTTGCTGCAGCTAGAAAAAAGTAGTCCCTCTTGAAAACACCTTTTTTTCCCAGTCAAAATAATATTCACTGTACACATTTATACACATTACAATATATAGTGCATTAGTAGTTATGTAGAAGTTTTTTGGGGAAAATGTCTTTAGATTGTGTTCAGAAACACGCATTTGGTCTTGTACAACAACACATTGGGCCAACATTTGAAATATAAAGGTTCCTACATGGTTCTTTACATGGACATATTGTTCTAGTTCATTGATAATCAACAGAGGTCTTCAGCATTCGGGTGCCATTTTTTGTGCTGGTATTTGTAGTCACTGGTTTTTACATTGGGGTTCAATCGGTTGAAAGTTCTGAACCTGTGTATTTTTTACCAAAATGGGGTGAACAATTAAAAATTTGGTGGACGTACCAGAATGGAATCGGTTCCTGGTTGGTCCGACGGGGCTGGTAGAACACAATTGGCCTTGATCTCTCAGGGCAAGTAGAATCCCCCTCCCTCCGCCTCCAAGCAGGATGTGAGCCAGTCCAGACATTCAGCGTCCAATGTCCTTGCTCACCTTCACCCTCTCAATGCTGGTGGAAAGGTGTGGTTGGACCGAGAAAGTGGGTGGGAAGGTTCTATATTGAACCACTGAGCCATTTGTTCTAATGAAAACAGCATTCTCAGTAGTAGAACCCTTTGTTGGTCTACATATAGAAACATTTTAAGATGTTCTTTAAAGAACAATGTACAAAAGAGTATTTGTCTTAAAGAAGAACCTTTTAACTTGGGAACAAACCCTTTAAGTGTACAATTTGTGTGATGGAGATTGATATACATGTAAGTCAACGTGGCATGAAGAAAACCCTGCAGAGCTGCCCACAGCTGTTTGTATGCAACAAACCATATATGTATGTGGTATGTGGGTGTGTGTGTGTGTGTGTGTGTGTGATGGTCCAGTAGGAGCACTTATTATACAGAGGTTGGTGGGAAGGTCAGGCAAGTCAGCCTTTTTACAGGATGTCAAGCAGGCTGTTTGGAAGGCTTATTATGGCTGTGTTTGTGAGTGTGTTTTTGAGTGTGTGTGTGTGGGAGAAGGTTCGTGTGAACTGTCAGAGCAAGGCCCAAGCAGAAAGCTCCGATAGGCACTAATTGCTCTGAACAGTGGGAAGATTGCAAGTCCCAACAAATTGGTGTGTGTGTTATTACACTGGTCGTACATGTATACAAGGGTGTAGTCTGACTGGCCTTTTTATCAGAAACACCTACCATAGAGGTGCACTGTATAAGTTTACAGTTACAGACTCTAGACCATAGGTTGCTACCAAGGCCTCAGTACAAAGAACCAGTCTAGTAGACCAACATCAAGGTCCAGCACCCAAGAATGTGCCACTAACTGTGGCCCCGAGGCCTTAAATAAACCACTGGTGAAAGGCTAATATAAAATTTTGAGCAATGTTGACCCCAGATTGGAAGGTGTTTCTAATAAATTGGCCAGTAGGTATATTTATGCCTCGTGAATGTGAGTTTGTGATCCTGTATTACTTCCCGTGCAGGTAAACTCTGCACCTACCATCTGGCACAAACTGATTGACATTTTGGGAGCAGGCCTGTTTTTCTCTCAGCTTGAAGCTAACCTCCTTGACACTACCTCGTCTCCTAAAAAAAGCCCAATCTGTTACTGTTTCCCTTTCACAGTTTGATCGCCATTAACCCCTTAAACCCAAAATCCCAAGGGTTCTATTTGTGGTCATAATGCAAGTACAAATTAAAGGACTTCTACCTGGATGCATTATGGAATCTATGTGGAACATATTCTAGATTTCATGTTGGTTATTTAGTAATAAATAGATCCTGGAGACAATCTGGAACCCAAGTTCCACCAATAGGGAATCGGTTCCATTCAGGATTCTTTAAACTGTGGTTCCATCTTGTGCGTTTCCACCCATTTCAATGGAACCATTGAATGCATTATAAATGGAGGGCAATCTCTAATAGCAGTTAGCAGTATTAGCATGGTCGATGGATTGCATTGATTAGAATGGTAACTTTGGTAGAATGGTATTCCCACAGGAACAACAGCACCCATGGAGCAGTGTAGCAGGACGGTATCTTGCCCAGCGGTGCCTGGTCTGGGACTTGAACCTGATCATCTTGTTAGCAGTTTAGAAGAGCTGTCCATCAAGAGAACCATTCATGCTTTCCTGTGGTACCTTCAGAACAGTCGTAGCAGTTGATTGCCTTCAAGCTTTTGTAGAATGATAAGCCCGCAGGATCTCATTTGGTTTGGTTTATTTTTGACCAAAATGCTGTGAACGGTTCAAAATTTCTTTTGTTGATAGCATCATACAGTGATACAGTGAAACAACATGAGCAATTCTATTTGCAATTACACGTCAATGTAACACTGTTTGAGGTTTGTGTTTGAAGATCTAAGCTCCAGTTACACTTGCATTGGACTGCAACATGCCACCACTGCATTCAGTGGGGTTAGGAAGCTTTCTGTCAGGCTCATCTATGGAGACCAATCCTTCTGCTTTGAGTTGACCAAAATCTCAAATGTGGACCTCAATGTGTAAATCCACTTGTTTGGACATGACAGATCTTCCAAAAGTACTGTTTCCAGAAAAGGCTGAATTGACATTTTGTTAGAAGTTCCAAGAAATCTTATTAAATGTCTCAATGTCTCTACAAACGAGTTTTTCTTTGGCTTATTTATTATACTTTGTTTTTAATACATTAACATTTTTGACCAAAATGCTGTGAACGGTTCAAAATTTGATGCACGAACCATAATGGAACCCGTTCCAGGTCTGTGCGAAAGGGGTGGTAGACCACAATTGGCTTTTGACTCTTGGGGTAGGTAGAATGCCCCTCCCTCTATCTCCAAGCATATTGGCATTTGGGCGTTTGGCGTCCAATGACCTTGCTCACCTAAGGTCGGGTGTGGTTGGTCCGAGCTAGTGGGTGGAACTTCAAGTATGGTATCGTAGCCTCATCGTCCAGGCTTGGTGCCTCAGCACCAGCGTAATTCTTTTTTTTTAGCAAAAATGACTCATTTATACCTGCTGCCATGTTTACGTGTCCAGATCCCGAAGAAACATAATGACCGCCAGAGTCAGTTGTCACGGGCATGTCCGTCTGTCTTCTGTAGTCAATCCTGCTGTTTCACTCTTGGCTAAACTGGTGATTAGGAGGCTTTTTTCGTCGACCGCGCTGCATAATGGTTCTATAAATATTCAGTGTGATTTGCGCTAGACGGCGAGAGAGAGACAGAGAGTCGGGAGACCGTGGCTCGGCGTTGGAGAGAGGGAGTGGGAGATGAGGCGGAGACAGAGAGAAAGGATGAGATTTGGGAGTCTCAGCTGAAATCAGATTTGCTCACTGGTTTGATGTGAGATAATGCGAGGGGGGAAGGGTGCGTGGTTAGAAAGCAGCGGTGTGTGTATGTCTCCTGTGGTATAATAGGCAGAGTAATGGATCAGGGTGTGCAAGTGTGTGTGTGTGTTCCCTTTTGCATTGCTCATCCTCTGAGATTTTCCAGCTTGGCTGCTTGTTTGCTTACAAGCCCCGTGTTGCGCTGTCAGGTAAACGCCTGGACGAGAGCGACGCTGTTGTTCTTCTTGTTGTTGGTCTTGTTGGTGTTGTCTGAGGATGGTCCCAGAGAAGCACAGTACTCACAAACTCATCTCGGGTCTTTCTTTTTTTTCTTCTTTTTTTTAATTGTTCTCACTCCTAGATGAAAATTTCTCACTACTTTGAAGAGCCATAACATTAAGACTACCTGCCTAATATTGCGTAGGAACCCCTCATGCTTCTGAAACATCTCAGACTACGGAGTGTTCTAACGCCTTTCAATTATCAGCGTTATAAATAAATTTGGTCATGCACACCTGGAACTCTCTTGTCTCTTGGCGAAGTGGCTCAGATATTTCCAGCACCTCATCTTCAAGAAATGACTGTTCACTTTCTGCCTTACAAAAATTAGATGAAATTAAACTAAATATCTGCTTCATCTGTCAGTGTTTTTAATGTTATGGCTGTTCAGTACTACTACCCAAAACACAACTGTAAAATGGACGACCACCAAAAGACCGCTATCTTTGTTTGGCTGGTCAGCCATTTTGAATAGAGCGATGGTATAAGGGGAATGGGGCTGGCATAAGGGTATGAAGCTCTGCCAATGTGTATGGACAACCATCTAAAGGAGACATCTTGATGAGATGTTCACCTCACATATCAGACTTTTAAGCTTCTTTTAGGCTTCTTTAGTGTTTTACATTTGCTAACAAGTAATAGAAGTGTGTTCTTCTGTTGGTATTGTGCTAATTACATGCCTTAAACCTCATAAAGTTCTAAAGAACAACTAATCGATTACTCCAAGTGCTGCTTATCAGTCAAGCCATGTTTGGTGTTTGTTGACTTCTTTAATTTACTGGAGCTATTAGGCTAATGTAGCTAACAGGTGAAGGAAGATAATGTAATTAGCATCACAGAGAACATTGCAGTCTCATCTCAAACCATATCAAACAGAATTGGGGTTGTGGACGTGATCTTCAAGAAATACAGTATGTTGGCTAGCTGAAAAGAGTATCTTGAGGCTTGAATCTTTTGTTGATAGCATCATACAGTGATACAGTGAAACCACATAAGCAATTCTATTTGCAATTACACATCAATGTAACACTGTTTGATGTTTGTGTCTGAAGATCTAAGCTCCAGTTACACTTGCATTTGACTGCAACATGCCACCACTGCATTCAGTGGGGTTAGGAAGCTTTCTGTCAGGCTCATCTTTGGAGACCAATCCTTCTGCTTTGAGTTGACCAAAATCTTAAATGTTGACCTGAATGTGTAAATCCACTTATTTGGACATGACAGATCTTCCAAAAGTACTGTTTCCAGAAAAGGCTGTATTGACATTTTATTAGAAGTTCCAAGAAATCTTATTAAATGTCTCAATGTCTCTACAAACGAGTTTTTCTTTGGCTTATTTATTATACTTTGTTTTTAATACACTAACATGATTTTCTGCATGGGTTATCTTTATTCAATGGTGGTTCAGAGGTGCTGAAGGTATCTAATCTACCTTAAATTGAGAGTTACATTTACTTTTACATTTATTCATTTGGCTGATGCTCTTGTCCAAAGCGACTTCCAGGTACAGGAACAATCAGCATAAATTCAGACATAACAATACTGATGTGAGATTTACAGGGAGTTTAACACAATAGAAAACAGTGCAGGTGCTACAAGAGTGTAGATAAGTGCTACAACATTACTATGTGAAGGAAACAGATTCTGCACTATTATTAAGTGCTATGGTTAATTCTAAACAGACAGTAGATGCTACAGCTTAAACAACATGGTCTATTCATATGTACGAGTGCTAAAGAGTCCAGGACATTCTTCGTCGTCATTAAGTGCTTGAACTGCTTCTTCACCTATGATGTATGGAAGCTTATCTGTAGCAAAACTCAATTGGCAATGCAATATGCAAAATGGCAATGAAATTCTGTATTTCAATTTACATTTTCCATCACCTCCACACATGCAAAATTTGGTGCAGAATGAAAATGAAAATTCAA